>CAODLS012524218.1:0-10516 GCA_948243855.1 Flueggea neowawraea
CATGGTCAATGTGGCGGATTGAAAAAGTATTTTCACGAGAGCTGTCTCAACTTGAACCATCAAGCAAAACTCTTATTTCTAACAGTTTTTGGTTGTTGCAAAACTTTATAGGACCATTTTGATGACATAGAAGCACAAGACTCACACTGTTGATTCTGAGGGGAAGATTACATCCAATGCTGATGTTGAGTTCTACATTGATGATGTATGCTATTTTCTGCGCTACTATTTCTTCTTTACTCAAGAAGTATTTTTGGTCTGATGGGGTTATTTTATTTGGATAGTCTTTAACTATTTTTCAGTTTCAATTAATTTTCATCAAACTTTTGCTAATTCAGTGATTGAAAGCCATGCTATTTATAACTTTAGAATTTCCAAGGGCAAATCCTATGTTTATTTCCCAGCGTAGTCTTTACATTTGACAATTCATTTTTTTAGCAATAAATGGGCCACGTTGCGTTTAATCTTTCCATGGTGATTGTAGTTTATATATATAAACATACATATACATAAATATTGATCACGTGTTATGTGTCCATTATTTGTATGTGCTTTTGCATATTTGGTTTTTATATTTTTTGAAAATCTTAAGTTTGAAGAATTTTATAGCAGGTAACTGCAAATTAGGAAAGTAAGATTTTTTAAAGGAACCAAGCAAGGCCTAAATAATTTCCCGTCACGAGTATTCTATGGATTTTTCTGTCCTTTCTGCTGAATTGATTCTGTGTTTCTGTAGGACATGATTCATGTTGTGGAATCCAAACCAGTTAAGCGATATGGTGATTACTTTTTGCGGCAAATTGTGAAGGTATGCTTACTTTCTTGTTCAATGATTGCTTTGTATTTTCTAACGCAATCTAAAGTATGCAACACAATCCAAGTGTTCTTCTCTGGACCCTATGGACACTTACGTCTTTCAATATTCTTTTGGTACCTTGGTGCAGCTTGAAGGCGTGATTAATGATATGGATCAGATAAGACTCGAATGAGGATAAAATTTCAGAATGTTGACTTACCATAATGTCTTCTTGATAAATTTGTTTGGCAAATTTCTATTGGCCTATTTGATTTGGTAAATTTTGAAGCGAGTACAAAAAGGTTAGCTTTGAAATGTATTATTGGCATATTTTACTTTAGACAGTAAAGAAGTGATGACTTGCATTATAACTACTACGGAGTGCATTGTACTTGAGTCATTTGTCGCTGTCATGCTCTTTAATGCCGTCAGGATTTGGGTTATTAGGGTTCATTATAGGACACCTGCGCCGCACATTTTTCTGGTAGAAAACTTGACTGGAGTTCTCATCTTGACTGTGTGTCGGGCAGAAATCTTGAATCGAGTTCGCATCTTGACTGTGTTGTACGCATTCTTTTTGCAAGTGCTATATGGAGTTGACGCAATTGCTTGGACTGGAAGTTGTCATATAGATGATGATTGGTCATACTTCGTTAGTAGTTGGTAGCCATTGCAGAAAACGTGGATCATATCTATTCTAGATTGGCCAGTTACTTTGATAAAGATAATTTCTTCTGATAATCATTGGCTTCAATAATTTGCCCCCAAATTGACTAGATAAATTTTGCTTCTGAGAGATTCGAACATAGCTGTGTATAACTAGCAGTTTGGAATTGACCTGGTCGGTGTTGTTCAAGTTTTTGAATATATCAAACCAAAATCGATAAACTAAACCTTTCAAATAGATCGACATCGAACTTGGTCGGTTCGGTTGGGTTCATTTGATTCTCTCCTAATCAAACACAATCATCTGAAACCGAGTTTGAAAATTGCAAATCAAATATACAGCCAAGCGTCACCAATTCACCATCAAGCAAAACACACATACAAGCAAGCCCAGAAATGGACGTGCAATCTAGCAAAATACACGTACAAATTGAAAGGCATCAAATAAGCTCATAAGGAGTTTCAGTCAGTTAATCCACCCGTTCGGTTTGGCTCGATTGAATATTTGACTCAGGGATCGGTTTTCATCACACTTTTCAAGCTTGCTTTATTAGCACTCTTAAGGTTCCTTCAGTTTACAGTGATTGTATAACAAATTTCACTACTTTAAAACTGTTGAATGTTGAAGAAAGAAAAAGATTAATTAATCAAGTTTAATGTATAAACAAGGGATGATTTCACATTCAATCACTTGAGTTAGTGTTAACTGTTTCAAGTGTTTGAATCGGTGATATTCTACTGAAAGTTATTAACAAGTTGATTTAAGAGTTAACATGTTATCTAACAAAAAAAATAGCGCTCAAATTCTAGAAAAACACTTGTTGAGATGGAAAAACCACTTATGTTGTAATTCTTAAATTGGTCGCCACTTTGTGGGGAAAAAAAATCTAAGCAAGATTGTATTTTCTCATTGGAGTTCTAATTGTGAGTGAACGCATGTTAAACAACCGGCATTTGCTGTCAACCTATATTCAGAGGACCCTTTAGTGCCAGTCAGTTGTGATAGTTGCATTTCTAATCAATAAAGTAGACCTAATTACAGGCCAATACTACAGTACAATATAAGGTTTCAAACATATCCGTACCATTGTTTGAATGTTAGGTATGCTTTATATATTAACAAAGCTTCTTAGTCTCATCCAACTTTCAACGTCACCTCCTCTCTATCACCATTTCTATGCAACTCAACTCGGTCTCTCTCTCTCTCTCTCTCTGAAGGCTGTGCTCTTCCATTCCACATTGATTGTGTTAACTCATGTTTCGCAATGCACGAGCAGGTCGAAGCCTCAGGGACAACGATTTAAATGGCAAGACCCTACTGTGCAAGGTGTTGCCTGCGCAACTCCATGAGAATACTCAACCTTATAATGCTCTTGTTTGGCATTGGAATGATCACTTACTCACTTTGGCTTGAGAAAAAGTGGGATGCTGCCTTACGCTCGCTTCCTTATGTCCCAAATTTTCCTAAAGCATGGTACTACTATATTTTCTTTCAACTACTTCTTCTCTCATTACTCATTTGCACACTCTCATCACTTCTTTTGCTGAGACAAGTAACATTGACTTATTATTTGGTGAACATTCGACATGCCATGAAAGCATATAACTGGGCTTATAATTTAGTGGTACGAAAGTTTGAATCGCATAACTTTTCACAAGTCAAGTAACTTACTTATCGTTAAGCCAATATTCAACACACCACTGAAGCATACCATTATAAGTTATATTATTAGAGTTATCTCCAGCATTAAAAAGTCGGAGAGGTCGAAATTTATAGAAAAAAGAAAAGAAAAAACACCACAGAAGCATTACTGATAAAAAACAAGAAAAAACACCATTGGAGCATAACTTCTTCAACCATTGATTTTCGTTTTTTCCTCTATTTTGAGCTTGAGTTGGCATGACCTTCCTGCTCTAGTGATGATTTGAGTTTTTCACCATTATTACTTTTTGCTCTCGTGATGATCGAGTTGTTTTACTACTTTTACTATTATTATTAGCGATGATAGAGTTTTTACGATTATTACTTTATATATCTCAGTCGACCAATCAAGTCAAGGGGATTCTCATATTAAATTTGGGGATTATTGGTACCAGTTGGTTCTATTTTGACATGCATATTTATTAAATTTTGTTTGGCTGATACGAGTCACTTTCTTTGCTCATACTATATAATGAAGATGGTTTGATCAGTTTAATATTTTCACAATACAGAGTGTTCACATCTTTAAATCCATTTTTCAATCATGTACTTAATTAATCTAGTTTAGTGATTAAACTGCGACTGGGAATGGCTATGTCATTGTTTATATGATCTTCCAGATTCACCTTACTTCACAATCAAGACTTAAGAGTGTTGCCTTCCAGTAATGGTATTTTTGACTAGATTACTGTTTGAAGAATACTAACACTCTGCTACATTTTACTTTTAGATTGATCGTTAGATATATCAATTGACATATCTGCAAAATTATTCACATGTGCTTTCAGGTTTATATACACATCTTTGGGCATGGGAATTGCTGTATGCTTGAGTACCATTCTTGGTCAAATGGTAGCTAATTATGTCACCAAGCCTACAATCTGTTTAGTCTCCTTTTAATCCACCTTCAATAATACATACATACATATACATATATATACATACACACGAATAGATTGGAGTCGTTTCTAGCACCAAGGGTTGAAGGGTTCAATTTCCATCTGCTGTTCTTCAAAGAATGCAAACAGTCATAGACTTTGAAGTGAATATCATTCCTCTGTTTGAGTTCTGTTGCATTATCATCCCTCAATGTTCAAACCTTGCTGTAATAATTCCAGTAGGTGGTGAATCATTTAATCATGCCTTAACTGGTTTATAGTACATCACTGTGGTCTTCTGCCTTCTATTCCTTGAAGTGGTCGTCATCGTCGCTATCTTCTTCAGGATGGACTGGAAAGCGGTAAGCTTGATTCAAATCAGAGTAATGCATTTGATGCATGATTTGTAATTTTGTGAACATGATGTTGGAATCTTGATTTTCCTAGAATATGCTCCTTTGTGTAACAACTCCGCAACGCAGCTTCAATTTTCAAGCAGTTTCCTGACATGATTATGATATTCATGCTAACAACTTCTTGTCTTTGAATGTGACAGAAAATTGCTGCTTTAGTAGACAAGTACCACAAGGAGTTTGAAACATTATAGCTGTTCCATGTAAATGCCTGCCGTGTCATCATATTGTTGACTCTAGATGCACAGGTAACTAATTCTTTTCGAATTTAGTCGATGTGTGTTTTGTTATCATTGAACAAAAGGTCTAACTGAACTGATAAATTATCGATCTTAAGAAGTCACACAGCAAGTACGTTCTTAGTTACGGCCGAGATAAATTAATTTAGTGATCTTTCTGAACCAGAGGAGAAACTGGATTAGCAATGCTACTAACAATCATTATATTGTTCTGTTTGAGACTGATGCTAGAAAATTAATCATGTTGCAGATGAATGTGCTCATTCTTGCCGCCGTTCTATGGGCAGTAGGTCCTGACGATCCAAGAACACATTACTTCGAACCAGGAGTAACCAGATTTACTCAATCCTTTCTTGTGCCTAACATATCTGAACATGAAATTCCACCACAAGCTTGTATGAGTTGTGAAAGTTTCATGGCACAGGACCAGAGAAGAAGCCTCTTGGAGAACCAGAGGAGAAATTTCTTTTTATACATCAAACGTTTACTTATAAGACTTAGACTTTGCAGAACAGATGAAGTCAGTTAAATTTGCTGTCTTAACTGTAATTTTGCGAGCGTATAGAAAATTCTTTCCGAGTCTTTGATTGGACTAACCTTGATTGTGGATCAGAGTTTGCAAAGGTTGTGAAAATCTCTATTATTCCCTGTCTTTGGAACAAGATAAAGACCCTGTCCATATATCCAAAAAATGGGACTTGTAACTCCGGTGCTAAGAGGTCGAAAGTTTGATTCCGATGGGAGAAAAAAAATTGCTCGCAAGTGGTTGTGACTGTTTCATTTGCTTCCCTCCATTTTGCTTCACTTAAGAGCTATAAACACTTGTACTCCAGCTTAATTGTTGAAAGTTGATTCAAAGTTGAAAGAAGTTGTCAAAGACTAGTGAAGATTTTCTCCATATTTTTTTACTTTTTATTTAGTCAAAGATTACAAAAATAAAATCTGATGTAGTTGAGTATTTGTAGTGCTATTCGGTTACTTGTAAGCCTATAAATAGGCTCTTTCACTACTGAAATTTAATGTAGTGTGGCTTATTTTGTTTCTTTTGTTAGTTTGATTATTAGTTATGTCTTTAAAATTCTAATAATAGTATCAAAGCCATTGAGGATCTTGAGGGACATGTGAGTAGAGACACCAAAAATGAAGAAGGAAAAGAAAAAAAATTATTAGTAGATAGTCTTTTTAGAAAGAACGTAATAGAGATTATGAGGAGAATTTTTTTTTGTTAGCATAGAATCTAGTTATGAGAAAGGAGATTTAGTGGCGTCATGTTTTTGTGGCAAAGAAGTTAGTTTAACTAAGTTCAACTTTAGCAGGATAATTTACGGGCTTAGAAGAATAAGATCGAAGCACTATGGAGAGATATGCTCCATGAAAATTGAAGAATTTCTTGGAGAGCATTGCTTCATGGAACCAAATTGAATTTGTGGAGAGAAAGTACTCCACCAAATTGAGTTTCTAGAGAGAAGTGCTTCAACAATTGAAGGTTGGTGACAAAGTGCATCGGCAAATTCGTGTTTGTGATGAGAAGTGCATCATATAGTGGATGTGAAGAGACGTGTTTCACAAACTTGAAAAATTGTAGAGAAATGTGCTTCATGCTTTTATGAAAACTTTCAAACTTTGAATCAAGAGGAGTGTTGAAAGTTGATTCAAAGTTGAAAGAACTTGTCAAAGGATAGTCAAGATTTTCTTCATATTTTTTTAGTTTCTATTTAGTCAAAGATTACAAAAATAAAATCTGATGTAGTTGAGTATTTGTAGTCCTCTTTGGTTATTTGTAAGATTCTTTTATTACTGAAATTTAATGTAGTGTGGGTCATTTTGTTTCTTTCGTTAGCTTGATTATTAGTTATGTGTTTAAAATTCTAACATTAATAAATCAATGAAACACTCTTCTGATTTCCATTCTTGTGAAAATCCCTAACCTGCAAAATCAATTAGCAATTGAGTTTGACATGAAGAACTTCCTAGGAATAGAAGTAGCCCAAACAAGTCAAGGCATATTTTTATCACAACGGAAATGCGTTCTTGATTAGGCAATTGAAACGGGAATGCTTGAATATAAGCCTGGGGACACACTGATTGTAAATTGATAAATTAAGTAAATTGTACAATAAGAAAGTCAAGAAATTGACATTTGTTCACACTAGCATGGTGGCAAACTTTCTGCTTCAATGTCAGAAAGTAGAAGATGCACTTGAGAAGGGTTTCGATACATCAAATCAGGTGACACTATCAGAAGATGATCCTGAATACCAGCTAATTGTGGAGCAATGCTTCATTAGTTGATATAGAGAATGATATTGTTAGTATCCATAATTTTATTCGTGACAAGTATCGGTTGAAATTTCCAGAGCTTGAATCACTCGTGCATCACCCCATTGATTATGCTAGTGTTGTGAAGAAAATTGGGAATGAGATGAATTTAACCACTACATGAGGAAGTTCTTTAGAAGACAATTCTCTTTCTCTTCATTCGGCAGAGAAAAACGTCCCTGATTTTGTAGAGAGTAGGATGGGATTCATTGCACCAAATCTCTCTGCTATTGTTGCAGCAAAACTTATCGGCATTGTTGGTGGCCTGTCTGCATTAGCCAACATGCCTCCTGGCAATATCAAGCTCTTTGGCGCCAAGAAGAAGAACTTGACAGGTTTCTCTACTGCAACATCCCAATTTCGTGTTGATTCTATCAAAGGAGATCCATCAGGAAATACTGGACATAGACTTCGGAAGCACATTTACAAGAAAATTGAGAAACTGCAAGAGCCTCCTCCTGCAAGACAACCAAAAAAAAGAGAGGCGGTCGGTGTTTAAGGAAGATGAAAGAAAGGTAATGGAAGGTTTCAAAACTCTGGATTGGCCCTTCCTTCACACCATTTTTCTTTGCTACTATTGGTAACTTTTTTATTTGATTACCCCTCAGGTATGCGTTGACAGACAGTGTAAACAGAATGCAGTTCGGAGTACTTGAAGAGAGCTCTTTAGGTAAGGCTTAAAAGATCTTTAGCAATTATGATAATGTACCTTTTATTTTTACAACGTGTGTTCATTGAAATCACACTCTAGCGATTGCGATTTTTCTCTGAAGTTTCGTGTGCCGTCTCGATCCTTACCCATCCTATCTCTTCTGCTCTCTCGTCCTCTTCCTTCTATTTTAGTGGAGCAGCTAGCAGATCGGCGTGATCTAATTTTGCTTCCGCCGGAATGGATGTGGAAAGTCTTTCTACCCCAGCAATTTCCACGACCGACAATTCTTTCCTTAAAGGGGATACCTGATATTGATCAAGTTAGAGACTCCAAGAAATCTCGGGTCATTGTCTCTGAAACTTCTGATATGGTGTTGGAAATACTGGCTCCGGTAACTCAACCTTCTTTTAAAGACAAACTTCTCGCTAGCCAAGGTAAGGAAACAGAGGTGGCTCTTGATTCACTGGCGGAGGTGGTGATTACTAATCTAGACTATGAATATGGTATAGAAGATTCCGTCCCATCGATTCAATTCTCTGAAAGGGTGCAAAATGAATTAGCAGCGGCAGTAAAAAACACGGTGGTGATAAGACGCCTCACAACGGGGTTGGGTTATAAAGGTATCTTAACTGGAATTACAAATCTTTGTAAGCCAAAAGGAAATTTTCGAATGGTTGATCTTGAGAATAGATATTACTTGGTTAAATTTACCCTTGAATCGGATTTTCTATATGCCCTCCTTGATGGCCCTTGGATGTTACGAGGAACCTACCTCACGGTTCAACCTTGGACCATCTCCTTCTCATCTAAATCAAATACGTTGTCAGCCTTGGCATCATGGGTGCGTCTTCCAGGATTATCTTTTCACTACTATAACAAAGGTGCTATCAGAGCAATCGGTAACATCATTGGATAGGTACTTAGAATTGACTACAACACATCTATAGGAGAGCATGGTAAGTTTGCACATATGGCGGTTGAATTGGACTTGTCTAAACCAGTTATTCATGCTGTTATAATTGATGGGATTAAACAACATATTGAATATGAAGGTCTTCTCTTGATGTATTTATAGCTATTTGAATCAATATGACCGTTGGAGAGAAGAATATAGTCGTTGAAGTCTGTTTAAAGCTATATGCTACCGTTTGTGCCAATATCACGTACGTTATTACAGTCTGACGTACGTTACCTGACTTTAGCTCCAGCACACGTACGTTGATCATAGCGGATTCCTAGTTCACGTACGTGAATAACAACTGACGTACGTGCCTTCTATGTTCGAGCCATCCAGTAGCTTTTGTTTTCAATCCGGAGCATCTTGTGTACGTGAAACTCAATTTCACGTACTTTAGATCAATGTGAAGTACGTGATGTTTTACTCTTGCGTATGTCAATGAACACACGCGTATGTTACCTTATTCTGACGTACGTGAAACGTGCTTCAGAGGGTTCCAGTGGCTTTTGTTTGTATTCAGACCCTCTCTAACGTACATGACGATTTTCTAACGTACATTAGATGCTTCTATGACTTGATTTTGCAACTCCAAGCTTTTCAACGTGTTTCTCTTCAACTCAAACGTTTTGGTTTTAATCAAAACCTTTTGCTCATCATCAAAACACATAAGGAAATTATTGTTGATCACCCATGATCCAACAATCTCCCCCTTTTTGATGATGACAAAACTTTGAAGGATTAAATAGCTACATAAGAGCAACACCATTGATCAAGGATTTCATCCTTGTCATTTGATTAGTAACATGCAAGAGTGAATGCGAAATGTTTTTTTATCCCTATTCAATTAAGCATATAACACTCTCCCCCTTTTTGTTATTTATCAAAAAGATTAAACAATTAAACAAATTATAAACATTTTCATTCCCTCTTTCAAAAGCAATTTGTACATATATAAAAAATAGTCTCTCCCGCTATTTATTACAAAACAATGCACATATATAAATCAACATAATCAAATAATTCATGCAAATAACAATCATCAAATTAGAAATAAAAATTGCATGAAATATAAAGGAATGAAATTTAAAAAATACCTAGTATGCCGAAAGGCATACATTTGCCATTAGATCTCTATCATCACTTGAAGAAGAACTATAACCTCTTCTTTTCTTTTTCTTATTCCAATCCTTCAACCTCTCCATCTCTTTCTGTTGATGCTTCTTGTTTTTCAACAACTTTTCATAAGTTGCTATCCTTTTGGAGTAAAATTTTAGCTCTTCATCCTCCTTTTCATCAGAGATTGTCTCTCCTTCACTCTCCCCTTTTTGGCAATGAATGGAAGCTTTCAATTCCTTCCCATACTTTGGTCTTCTATCTCTTGATTTGAGCACAATATCATAATTTATGAGTGACCCAATTAAAGCACTAAACTCCAAAGAATTTAAGTCTTTGGACTCCATAATGGTGGTGACCGTTGCGTTCCATGTTTGAGGCAAATACCTCAAGATCTTCTTCACCTTATCGCTATTAGAGATTGATCTTCCAAATGAAGCAAGACCATTTGTGATTTTCGCAAAGCGATCAAGCATGTTGTTAATGCTTTCATCCTCTTTCATGGAGAATAACTCATAGTCATGTAGAAGCATATTAACCTTGGTTTCCTTGACTTGAGTTGTGCCTTCATCAGTGATCTCAAGCATTTCCCAAATCTCATTGGCATGTTCACAAGATGAAATTCGATTGAACTCTTCGGGACTCAAGGCACAATATAATAGTTGAGTAGCCGTTGAGTTTAGATTAAGAGACTTCCAATCTTCATCTTTGAAGTCTTTATACTCCTTGATAGTACCATCTTCATTCTTGGGAATAGTTGGACCAAGAACAATCACCTTC
>CAODLS012524409.1:0-15328 GCA_948243855.1 Flueggea neowawraea
TGAATTAATCCACAAATTCCACGATAACAACACCACCATATATAAAGAAAAGAAAAACACCAAAACAACGATATCGTTAGAGAGGCTTTAACATAAGCATTATTATCAAAAGCAATTGTTGTCCTCTGGCAAAAAAAAAAAACGGCAATTGTTGTCCTACTAACAACAAGTGTGGCACACAACATAGCTCTACTCATCCTAATCCAATTAGTACTGGGCACGGGGCCGAACAAGGCCAGACTCGGTTGAATTGGCCAGGTGCCTAGCCCAGGCCCATCCATTCAAAAAGGGGGCCTGGTCGGGTCTGTCCGCGAGCCTTTTAAAAAAAAAATTAATATTCTACATTTTTTATATGAAAATATAATTTAACATATACTTTATTATATAAATTATACTTTGATAAATACAAAACAACTCTTAAATTTATAATTGACATCATTTTTACTAATTTATAATACATAATACATCAAATTAATATTAATATACTATATATTATATATATAATTTATATATAATATATATGAATGGCCTGGGCCGGGGCTACCCGCCGAGGCTAATCATAAGCTTAGACCCGACCCTATTTTTTTTTAAAATATAGGCGGATCGAGCCACGGGCTAAAAATTATTGGCCCAGCCCAACCCTTTTTCTAGGCCAGGCAGGGTCAGCCCGCCGCGCTGGGCCAATATGCCCAGCACTAAATCCAATACCTAAAAATTAATCAGAACATTACGTTTTTAACCCAATCAAAGCTTTTGCTTACTTCCAAAGCACAATGGATACATAAAAAAGATGATTATCGACATTGTGACGTTATCACGATGAGATTTTCCCATTACAGTTGAGCCTGAGTGAATACTTAAAATAATTCAGATAAATACTTTAAGATTATCTACATAGCACACAACACATCCTAATCCAATACTTAAAAATTAATGACAACATTACGCTTTTAACCCAATTAAATGCAAAGAACAATAGATACATAAAAAAAAAATGACAATAGTCATCGTAACCCTATCACGATGAAATGTTCCCATTACACTTGAGACTGAGTGAACGTTTAAAACAATTCAGATAGATACTTTAAGATTATCCACATAGCACACAACATGGCTCTTCTTATCCTAATTCAATACCTAAAAATTAATCAAAACATTATGCTTTTAACCCAATCAAAGTATCTGCTCACTTCCAAAGCACAGTGGATACATAAAGAAATGATTATAGACATCGTGACGCTATTTCGATGAAATATTTCCATTACAATTGAATCCAATTAAATGCTTAAAACTATTCAGATAGATACTTTAAGATTATTCACGATCAAAAGACACTAAAAACGGAACCCAGTAAATATAATATTTTCTAAAACAATAATCAAGTTGAAGAAAATATGTGAACCTGAAGTTGGTGTTACCTAGAAAAGAAGCTCGACTGCTAGTAGTAGTGTAGTGGTTTGTAATCATGAAAAAAAATGATAAATAAGAAAAAAAAAGAATTGAATGGAAATAACAGAAAAATTAGGAAATTGGAAAGGAATATTCCACACAAAGAAATATAACAACATGGTATAAACAGAAATACAGAGAGAGAAAGAGAGATAAATCTTCAATCTTAGAACTTTATACAATTTCAAAAGACACGAAAGCACAAATTCAAACATAATTTGTTCACAGCTCAAGTAAAAAAAAAGGCAAGAGACAACACAGACTGCCGTGTGCTAATAAGATAAAAGCATCATTATGAGAATATAATTCAAGGTATTAACCAAAAATGCAGTTGAGGTCAAGCCAAATGGTCCAGCGGTGGGCTTTCCTTTGTGGACGCAAAAAAAACCAAAAATGCAGTTACAATAATCACCATCCAAGGAATCCAAACCCACCTTGGAATTAAACCATTTGCTGCTCCATTAAGATAAAACACACTACCATCTTAAACACACAAATTGGACTAAAAATACCTCTAACAACAGAGTAGAAAGCATAAAAAGGAGGAGATAAAAACTCGAAAAATGCTGCAGCAGCAAGAACATCATTTTTCCTTAAACAAGCTAAGCTCCAAACATTTTGGCAAGCACTAGTGACCTCAGCAAGGACAAGAAGCAGAAGAATCCCATATGCACCGTGATAAACAATGTAACGACATGTCGCAACAACATGCAAGATGGTGGAGTGTGAAGAGAATGTCATGAGGGAAAAACACCAACTAGTGTAACAGGTCCATCAAGAAGTAAGCCAAGCTGAAGTCAAGAACTGTGTTATGGAGGAGTGAGTTTGAAGCAACAAAAGAAGGGATGTCTTGGGTGTGCAGGAAAGCATGTGGATGGTCATGAGAATGGCTGGAGTGCCATGTGCTGAAGACATGAAACAGCTTGAAGCTTCAGCTCTGTGTTTCGGACCCCAGTTTCAGAAAACTAAAAAGTAAGAGCAACATGATAAAGAATGCGAGTAAGGTAGAGGGGTATGTAGAACTAAGGTAGAAGAGAGAGAGAGAGAGAGAGAGAGAGAGAGAGAGAGATGAGTGAGCTGTTGAGGAAGGTTAAAACTAGTGATTTAATTTCATCTATGATGCCTAGGTTTTTAAAATACTATGTTAAAGTACCTAAAGTTCCTTTTGCTACATAATGGTCACCAAAGTTTACAAAATGTTTCAATTAAGGTACCTGGGGAGCTCGACTCAGCAAACACTTCCAACATGGCAGAAAAAAATCCTCCACATCAAATTCCAGCTCTTCACAAAGGGACTTCATAACCATTTTTGCTCTTCTAGTAAATGGAGGGTCAATCCACCAGAGATAATTGCATCTTCCTCAATTGACATTCTGCATCACGTAGCCAAAATTAAATATTTATATATCATTGAACACACTAGTTGCATATATTTCACATTGATGAAATGGGATTGATAACTCACAAATCATACACATGAATAGAATCTTCTGTCTGGATTATCCAAAATCTTCGACGTCCTCATAACTGCATCAATGTTGCATAGACATTAAGGGGCGATACAAACCTTCTACTTGAGCTAGCACCTAAGTTTGATGAAGTGGACGCAAAAGCCTTCGTTCTTGTCTTGCAAGAGTGTCAACTCAAAAATCCTCTTTCTACAACCCTGAACTTGTTTTGTTTATCGAGTCACTTTTATTTGAATAGGTTGCACGTGTTTGTCTGTTTAAAACATGTTGCTTTAGTTAATCTAGTTGCGTCAGTGATGTGTGCCAAGTTGCTGAGTCATCTGTAAAACTAAATGGCACGTCACGTACACAACGCCTTAGGTAGGTTCATTGGAACATTTTATGAACTTTGGTGACCATTATGTAGCAAAAGGCAGTTTAGATACTTTAGCATAGCATTTTAAAAATTTAGATACCATATATGAAATTAACTCAAAACTAGTGATTGGCCTAAGAAGTTATAGAGTGTGGGAAAGATAAGAGTTGAATAACCGGGACCGACCCATAACCAACCCCCTAAACTTTTGCTCGGTATCCTTCAAGCTCCCTCAACTTTCAAAATTACCTATAAACCCACTCAACTTTTAAAAAGCGTGCTAATAACCACAAAACGTAACTCTGTTAAGCGTGTGATACACAATCTCCGTTAAAAGAGAGTGATTCAACTATTAAGGAAGACACATAGGATAATTCTGCCCAAATCAACTACATGTATTCAACATGTAATTCTCCTCCTACTCTTTCTCCCATCACCCCTACAACGAAAAACCACCTAAATTAACCCCTTCTTCTCCTCTCATCCATGTCGCACTTCTGCTTCTACTTTTCCCCTTCTCCATTGCTCTTAGCCAAATTGTTCCTAAATTCGATTTCCTCCTTCGTGTATCTTCTCTAATCTACCTCTTCTCTCTCTAAATCATTCCTCAATATGGTTTTGTCTCTAATTTGATTCACAGACGAAAAATTAGGAGTTGTTTAGTTGAGAAAAAAATTCATTGTTTCTTAGAAAATTAAAAAATAAAGATGAAAAAATGAAAAATTTGTTCAAATTTTTTTTAACTAACAAACATTTTTTTAATAAATATTTTAAATTTTTAAAAAATAGAAATAAAACAGAAAACAAAAAATAAAAAATAAAAACAGAAAAACATTTTCTAAACTAAGTATAATGTTTTTGTCTTTATAAATCTTCCTTTTTTTCTATCTTAATCATTCTTACTTGAGATTGCCCACACCGAGGATCTCGACGACCTGAACAGTTAGACGAAAAAAATAGAAGCTTCAATTGATCATCTTCTACTATTGCACTCACTATTTTTCACATTCCCGTTTTGATTCTAATTTTCTTGTGATTTTGCTGTTCAGATCAAACTCTCGCTTTGAATGCCTAATGTCGGATCTCTCCTACTTCTAATGACCTCTACTACTTTGATTTTTGTTTTATTTTGTTTGCTAGAATAGTTAATCAATTGTTCCCTGGCTTTGTTGATTAACAATCAAATTAGGGTTTAGGAGTGTTTTGGACCATGTCCGCAAGCTAGACTCATTCACTGAGGTATTGTCCGCTCTAGGCTCATAGACCATCACGGTTTTGTTCCTGAAAAAACGTCTTAGTTGTTTGAGGGAGGAAGGTGCTTATAAGAGACCTTTGGCCTCGACTCTTAGGCGATGCAGAAGCATGTCACTACAATAACCCTCTAGTCGAGGCTAAGGGGCTTGGGAACACGGCTTTTAGCCTGACGGCTTTTTGCTTGAGTTTCCACAGATGAATTTTTGCTCGAGTTTCTATAAACGACGCCAATTGTTGTGAACCATATCTGCGTACTAGGCTCATCCACTGAGATATTGTCCTCTTTAGGCTCATAGACCCTTATGGTTTTGTCTCTAAAAAGACGTATCAGTTGTTTGAAGGAGAAAAGTACTTATAAGTGACTATTAGTTTTAATTCTTAGGCGATGTGGGAGCATGACACTACAAGAAAAAACTAATGTTTCTCTAACTAAGCATTTGTCTTAAGTAATTCAATCTCTTTAAAAACACTAGAATCTTGCATTGCTTTTAGGTGTTTGTTAAAATGTCCCAATCAATTGATTTCTTTTTGTTTAATTTTTGGTGAATTAAATAGTTTTTGTCTATAATAAATTAATGAGTTTAAATTTTAGTTCTGATATTTCACCTTTGCTCAAGGCTGAAGTGGTACTCCAACGAGGACTCCATAAAAGATTTCTCATTGAGGACTCGAGTTACTTAATTTCAGATTCGGTTACTTGATTTTAGGGGTTGTTACTTAATTATGGCTCCAAAAATTATTTAATTTCGGATGTCATTACTTAATTTGACCACTGGTTACTTAATTTTGATCGGTTACTTAATTTTATGATAAAATAAGTAATCATGATTGTTACTTCACTGTTGCTGAAGTTACTTAATATGAGTCTCAATTACTTAATTTACTAAAAAAATTTTAAATGAATTCTCATTGTAATACCATCATCACGGCTGCGTTGTTTGATTGGTGTTGGAGTGGTGTTGTTTCAATGGCATTAGAGGTTGTAGTTTAGACGTTAGCGGGGTTGTTGAGTGGTGTCGTGGAGGTGGGTTTTCCATTGTGTTAATATACTCGTTTAAACATGTACTGGGCTCAGTGAGGGGTCCATTCTATTGAAGCCCCATTGTAATAAAATTTATTTTTTTCAGACAGTCTAAATTGCCTTGAACCGTCTAAGGCCTTTTTTCTAATATAATTCTTGTTTGACGTTGACTTGTTGTAACGGTCAATAATATATTTTTCAACAATATATTTTTTAAAATTTTGTGTTTTGATTTTTTCTTTTTCTTTTTTTTTTTTTATATTTTATTTTTTATTTTAATGTAATTTTTTAATATAGTGTTATTAAAATATTTTATTAAAATTTAGATAAAATATTTCACACAAATTATTTTTAATATTATTTTATGTATTTTTATTATTACGAGCAATATATTTGTAATTGTTTCAATTTTTATGTAGTAACGTTTAATTATTTTTTGGTAAATAAATTTTATGCTATTATATGTAATTTTTCAATTTCTATTTACTTTTAAATTAATTATATTTTTGGATAAATAAATTTATGTTATTATTTGTAAAATATATAATTTTTCACTAATTATAAATATTAAATTGTTTGTGTGAAAAAATATATTTTGTAGAATATATTGTAAAATAAATAAATAAAAAGTAGGGTAATAGTAGGTCTTATAATAAAATTTAATAATAATCGAAATTATTAAAGAATAATAATTTAATGAGAAAAAATTTAATAAAATTATGATATGATAATGATGTATTAATTGTTTAAAGTTTTGAGGATGCTTTGTTGCTGTTTGCCACATCATTGTTTTTGGTAGCATCCATGTCACCACCTTAGCTGATGATCGGTTTATGAAAGTTTAGTGGGCTAATAGAAAATTTTGAAAGTTGAGGGGCTTGAAGGATATCAACTGCAAGTTCAGAAGTTATGGGTTCGGCCAATAGCGGTGAGTCTTGATGAATGGCCTTTCAATTGGGTCGTTGTCAACACTTAAAGAGGCGCTGAGTATATTTACCGGCGGTTTTTGTCGTGCGGGGTGTTTCACCGACTTGAAGCCCAACATTACATCACCAAGGCGCCATCGCCATTGCCACCAATTTTACCAGTAGCGCCATAGACACTGGCCTAAGTTCGTAAACAACGGCCAAGACACAGCAATGGGAAGCGCTCGGATTATACGGCATCTACTGGCGCTTCGACAAGCCTCTCGCCACTCCATTCTCTCCTCTTCTAGTAGGACTCTCAGAACCCTCCATAACCCTCTCTATCACCACTCTCTTTTTCCTTCCCAAACCCAACCCTCCTCTGTTACTCGCTTACCTTCTTCTCTGACTAATCGAGCTTTCACCACCAGCTCCACTCAGAACGATGATGACAGCAATAGAGAAGATGATGATATGACTGGACCACTTCTTCACGGTCATATTTTCTCTCTATTGCCTGAACTTATTGTGTTCGATGAAATGTCCGTCTCTTTTGTTAAAAAAGAAAAAAAGCTTTCTTTTTATTAGTTTTATGTATCTACTATCTAGTATCTACACGATATAAAGTTATTTCTTTTGACCGTGGAGGTTTGTCTGTATGTGTATTTTGAGATTTATTTTTTATCAAGTGCGTCAATCGTCGCAGATGACGAGACAAGTGGGTGGGAAGAAGAGGCCGAGACAGACTGGTGGGAAGAAGAGGAGGACAATGTGGAGCACAAAGTAGTAGTTTTTCTTTTTGTGATTTTTGAGGATTATTTGCCTTTTGGTTTTAATTGATTTTAATCATTTAATAATTATAGATTGGTGATGGTGGGGATGGCGGTGGAATTGTGCTGCAAGATGTTCCATGGGGTGAGCGGGCTCTTTGCATTGCTAGGAATGTGTTGTCGCAGTTTGGTGATGACATGAAACTCTATGCTTTCAAGACATCTCCTCGTGGATATATCTATGTCCGCATTGATAAACTCTCTAATGAGTAAGGTTTCTCCGCATCTGTGGATTGAATAACTAATGAAAATCATGCTTGTATTATTTTGATAAGGATGTAAGCTCATTCACAACCGATACTTGACACTTTTCTTGGAATGAAAGTCCAATTGCTACGTCGTGTTTATTTGTACAAGGCCCCTTTTTTTCCTTAAATCATGCACCATCACTTAACAAAGTATGTAAAAACCAAGGCTGTAGTGTTCTCAAGGGAACAGTCCGTCTCTACATTTATACTTAATTAAGAGCTATGGTTGTCTTCGTCAGATATGGTTGTCCCAGCATGGAGAAGATTGAAAGCTATAGTCGAGAATACAAGAAAAGATTGGAGGAAAATGGGGCAGCTGGAAATATACCTGATGATTTGGCTCTTGAGGTAATTGTAAGGACTTTGTTGTAGTTGCTATCCCATTTTAGCATAAGAGTGTATTAAAGTATAAATCTTTTGTGTTTGAAGGTGTCATCCCCTGGTGCAGAAAGATTACTAAAGGTACCAGATGATTTGTGTCGCTTCAAAGACATGCCCATGAGGGTGTGCTATTTAGATAATTTAGAATCTAACGGCAATGAAAAGGACGGGGTCTTTTTTTTGGATTCTATAGAATTGGAACCGGGTAATTGTGTTTGGAAGTTAGCAGACGTGAAGGAAAACAGAGACCCAGAAAGCAAAGGTAGACCTCTAAGCCGCAAAAGAAGGGATTGGAGACTAAAATTACCGTTCGAAATACACAGAAGGGTAACTCTGTATCTTCAATCATGAGATATCAGTGAGTTCTTTGCACTGCTTTAATCTGCTTTTCTTATTTGTGCACAAGTTTGATCATGAAATGCAGTTTTGCATGGCCTAAGAGACGCATATTTGTAGCTTATTTTTATGTTTTCAATATTCATTATGGTGAACATGGATGGAAAAACTCATGAGAAATCTACTCTTACTTTCTTTTGTACCCCCTTTCTGCTGGATTGTCTAGTTACGGTAGGTGAGTGATACTTGCTGTTTTCACAAACTTGGCCTTTGGCCTGAGAAATTTTAGTCGTATTTTTTTTTTCTTTTAATGTTTCAATGGATTCACTTGTAATTGTAATGGCTATGGCTTATGATCTTGAACAGGTGAAGAATTTGAAATGATTATCCCCTCTAATAAACCCTGATGCACTCTAAATTGCCGAGTTAGGCTTTAATGTTCTTTTATTTATTAACCTACATTGTTTCTGTGAGTAGTTTATTAAATTTAGACGTTACACCCTGAATGAGTCCTTGACTTCATGGCTCGACAATGACTCACATCTCTACCTATTTAGCCTTTGCTATCATTGACTTCACTTTTATCCCTTCGAAGTTAAAAATAAGAGAGAAGCCATCTCTTCTTTTAGCCTGACATTTAGTTAGTCTGTCTTACGTTGGGTGGTCATGTGCTGAAGAATGCTAAAGCCCAGAACCTCATATTTAGACAGTAGGGATTGCAAAAAGTTTTGGTTTAGCCTTATAAGGTCCAACCCGTCAGAAATCAGGTAGACACCAAGACACATTTGGTTTTGATTGAGAAAATATGAAATGAAGATCAAAGCAGGAGTAAGCCTAGCCTATTACCAAAAAGAGGAAAAAAACTGAAGCATCAAGAGGACACAAGATGAATCCATTTAGTTTGTGTCTCTGACAAAAGAGTTGCACTCGGAAAATTGATTGTTTTACATACGCACTGAGGATTGATTGCATATGATATTAGTAATTGTCATGGTTTTTGGCCTTCTATGCATTAAAAATTTGCACCCTGCACGGTTCATTTATAAGATGTATCTTTCAATCCATTCTACCATATATGAGAATTCGCATTCTGTATGGTCCGTTGTTAGATCCCATTTATGCAAAACCTATTGATTAAGGGGGAAAAATGTTATGGTATCTCGTTGTTATGTGATATATCATACGACAGCTATGCATATGTCATTGAGCTTCATATTTCTGTCACTGCATGATATAATGCCAAGTAATTGAGAAAAAGGATCAAAGAAGGAAGTACAACAGCAGCATGAAAAGATCGAAGATTTGTAAGTAGACTCGTTTTTTTGGTCAGTAAAGTAGACAATCGTTTTATGCTTGTAAGATATGTTATTCTAATCATACAAGAATAAAGTCTCTATTTCAAGGAGTTGGCCATTGATAGAACTGCATAAGTACTTCATGTTCTTGTTACAGATAGAGAATGAGCTAAAGCAGAAAATGACCACTTTGTGTACGTACACCACTTGCCTTGTTTGTAAAATGTTTGGCATATTCAGCGAATATCAAAAAAAAAATCAAAGTGTACAATAAATGCGTGAAAGACAAATGGCAACTTTTTAGCAAATAACTAAAATCGTATTTTTTTTATAGCATCTTCTATCACGGCCTTATCTGGGTTTGGGAGTGGGGTTGGAAGAACATTATTCTCGAGTCTGATTCTCTACTAGCTACCAACTATTCTAATGATTCTTTGAGCTGGCAAGGTGCTCAAGCTAGCCTCTTTTGGCACATCCACGGCATTAGATAGAGTAATTGGAAGGCGGAGAAAGGACATGTATTCCGCTAATGGTTGTGCCCATTGGATAGTTAAAAAAGGTTGTGATCTTGGTATTGATAGTAATTTCATGGTTCATATTTTTTTTTACATGAAAAAGTGAGTGGGGCAACCAGTTGTAGTAAATTTCTGCTAGACTTGACTATGTAGATTACTTCTGTGCCATGGAATGTTTGATAGAGCCATAACTGAACCCGTTGAGATAACCAAGTTCTATCACCGTAACACTCACCAGGAGCCAAACGATATAAAGACTATTCACCATGCTCTAATGCTTGACCAAGACACAAGCCGTGAAATATTAAATCTCTAGCAAATCGTTCCCTCTGGAGCTCGAACCTTGGCCACACAAAAATGAGATCACTCTCACTTTCGCTGGGCTACTTATTAGGAGGTGGCTCATATTCCTCATGCTTTCTCTCATTTGTTCGACAATATGGGATTTTTCTCTTCTTTTATTCATATTAATAATATTCATAACACTTCACATTTGCAAGATCAACCTAGTTAAATTAGAAAATATGACAGAGTGTCACATTTATGTAGAGTCAGTCTAACTAGATTAACACAAATATGGGGTATTCTTTTTCTTTGGAAAAAAAAATCTACTTCTTTTTACTATCTAACAATCTGTTATATGTTAAAGTTTAATTCTTCCTTTGCACCAATTAAATATACATAAACATTCTTCACAAATTATTCATTCAAATAAACTCTACGCCGAATTGAACAGAAAAAAAAACATATGACTAACGCAAAAATAATCATATTTATGTACTTTAAGAGAGAATACACCAAACTTACTCTCCTCCAATGGGGGCTTAATGTTTGGGAAGTGGATGACTTCCGCATAAGGAATAGGTGGACCACTATGTTTTATTCCCTTTTATTTATTTATTTATTTATTTATTTATTTTTAATTATTTTATTTTATTATTTTAATTATTTATTTTATTATTTTTATTATCTAAATAAATACTAAATTCAAAAAATAGGTTCAAATATTTTTTATTTTAAATATTTAATTATTTATATTTTAATTAATTTATATAATTTATTGAAAATAATTTAAAATATTATTTTATATATTTATAAAAAATATTATTTTATATATATAAAAAATAATATATTTAATATATATATTTATTGTGAATGGTATATTATAAATAAATTAAATGAAGATAGAAATGAGATTGAATTTTATATTTGAATATAAAAAAATATAATTATTATGAATAAAAATTTAATAAAAAATTAATTTAACATGATAATTATATACAAAATTAGTATAATTATTGGAGTTGCCTTAGACCATCAAGAAATTTGCACTAACAATTAAAAATGGGAGTTTCCAACTTTCGAGTGGGCAAGAGACTTACAAGGCGGCCAACGTTAGATTACTCTATATCAATAGATTTCCCGAATCAATCCTCACTATTCCCCTCTCTCTCTCTCTCTACAGTAGAAAGTTGCTTCCTCTCTTCGTCCTCCTTTGTTTCCCAGATCTCCTACGTCGTCGTTTTATACCCAGATCCACACTTTCCTCCGCAGGTTCTTTTCCTTTCTATTCAAACCAAAGTCTATAAGGCTTATGAGCTCAAAGTTGGAATCTATAACTCTTGTCTTTCGCTGTTGAGCTTTGTGTTGTGTTGGAGAGAAGAGGAATAGGGTCTCATGGAGTTGCAACACTTCACAGATGAAAGTAGAGTGGAGTGGATCACTCGTTGGTGTCTAAATTTGTTCCCCAACCCTTTTGGAGTCGTCGTGTTAACTTCTTCCCTCTTTGGATGCCGTAGGTTTCCTTTTCTTTATGTCTTTGATTCCTTTAATATTTATTTTCAACTATGGGTTTGCTCAGAAGGCCTCGACTCTATTGGGGATTTGTTCAATTTAGTTTTGCATTTCACTGGCGATTTGTTTTTTTTAATGTCTTCTTCTGGATGTGAATTTGTATTTGGTTGTTCTTCAGACAATTTATAGTATGTCTGAGAATCTTGTCTTTGTATTTTGGATTGACGATGTGAATTTGTTTGTCATTGATGTTTTTATTGTGCGCTTGATTTTCTTTTTTTCCATAATACGCTTACGGGATTCATTTTCTTAGTTACTTCTGCTTTGCTTGGTTATGTAAGTGGCAAATTTTTGCTCCCTGGCATTTCGAGGAAAAAAATTGTTGTTATTGCTTTTTTGGGAAGTGATTTTACGTCCTAATTCATGCTTTTGTTTCAGATATATTCGCCTCACTTGGATACGGCTCCTCCGAGATGGGTTCACTTCGCACATGGATTACTTGTGTTTTATCTGTGCGTAAATGATCATAATTTATGGTCCATCTCAAATCATATTCTTGTGCTTTCCTAGCTCATGATAGTCATGCATTTTCTAATATTTTTTTACGGTTTGACTTTGTCTGCAGCGTTGCCAATGTGTACAAAGTTGTTCAGGCCAGGAGAAGTAATATCTTCGCAATGTTAATTGTGATACTGTTAGCATTGCGGACATACTAAATGTTGTATTGAATATGGGTTAATTTCTTCAATGCAATGTTTATGAAGAGACAAAAATAACTTTGCGAAATGTATGTGACCATTAGCTTAGGACCATCAGCTTTGCCTCTGAGGATGCTCTCGGAAACGCAAGCAATCTCCTACGAAGCAAAATTTCTTGTTGCTCAGCCACGTCTGTATGAAATTGAATGGGGAGGGTCTTCAATAATTTCGAGTTGGCTAATAGGAATTTGACAGTCTTCAGTTCACACTCAGTGCCCTTGTAGTTTTTCAGTGTCAAATGTGCAGGCTCCTCAAAAGAAACGCCAGCCTCCTCTTGCATTTGGAGGAAATCAAAAACGACTTCTTCATCTCCAGTTTCTGCATCGTGATAAATCTGCAAAAAGAGAAGTGTTATCATGGATTTTCAGGTGCAAAACCTGAAACAAAAGGTAGGTTTTACGGTAATAGGATCCTAATTTCCATATTTTGCAGCTTTGGTGAGTTTCTGATAAACCAAATAATGCACCCAATCTCCTCCCTCCGCCCAAATGTCAAATCGTGAATTTTGTTGTTTCAATCTCAACCTTCCCTCCAATCAAGTCCTGTTAACAGAGCCCACGAAAAACAAGGTAAGCAACAAATAAAATAATCAAATAACAGAGCCAAACTTTTTTGATTTACCTGTAGAAAATTGTATCCGACACGTAACTCCTGCAAACTTTCACGACAGACGTAGAAGAATTCTCTTAGGTCTCCCCTGCCGGAACCTTGGTGGTCTGGCGCCCTCGGCGTGGACCCGTCGATGAGTGCTACTCCTAGTTGGCGAGTATCTCCAAGCCTGATGGTCCCGAACTGTGTGGTTACCTTTAACCTTTTCAGATTCGGTGCTGCAATGTGAAGGTTGTCAATGTTGGAGCAACTGGCCATTTGTAGATCCTCTAGCATAGGCAACTTTAAAAGGAGATCTTTAATATATGTTGACTATGAGATTCTCCAAAACAAGACTTCTAAGCTTCGACAGCTCTTTAAAATAAGTCGAGGCTCGATGTATTAACCCGCCTGTTTTGATAAGAGTTCTATAGCATTTCGTTGATTTTTTGTGAATCGGGATGTCTGGAGTTAGTTCGTACACTATTCTGTTGAGTTTAGGTGTTTGATTGGTCCGGGGATGTTGGTGTATATGATTCTAAGTTGGGATTGCCTTAGAATTTGAGTTTTTATATGCGTAGAGCAAGCTGAAGGCTTACGTTCGTTGTAGACTTATTACGTGCGTTGATAGCTTGCTATGTTAGAGGACTATTCGGATTCCCTTGTCTACACGACGATGAAGGTTGTACGCGCGTTGATCATCATTCTGGGTTTGAGAGTTTTGGATCTGGGTTTGATGGGTGTTTTGTCCGTTTCGACAATGTCTATTGCTTGGGGTAGTACGAACATTGAACATTTACAATGCGCGTTGTAGAAAGTGTAATGCGTGTAGATGCCCCTTGTCTATTGCAAAATAATATGCATGATTTTGCTACAACTGTGAATCAATTAATAGAATATTCAAAGTTTATTTACATGAGATGAAATATATATTTTAAAAGATTAGTGTAAAATAATTGTAAAACAGATGATATCATCATTAACACATAATGATATCAATAATTTCATTATCTTTAAAATGAAATATGTAATTCATATAGTTTAAGATCAAAGTCAATTAGGAAAGCAAATTGTTTGGCTAGTAGTTTAATTTGATCAAACTATCAGCATGAAAAACAAGCCATTTCAAATTATTTAAGATAATTATCTTTAAATTTTAAGATAATTACAAATTGTTTGATGTTTTTAAAATAAAATTTAATTTTTTTTGAGATAATTATAAATTGTTAGATTTTTTTAAACAAATAAAATTTAAAATTTTTTGTTGATATAATTACACATTATTTTAAAAAAATAATGTATTTATAATTAAAAAATAATAATTAAATAAGGGTATATTTGTTGATAAGGAAAAAGAAAAAGAAAGCCATTGCAGTAAGGGTATCATTAAAAATATCTAACAATAGCCTAGAAAAAATCACGCATACAAAATATTGGAGGCAATAAAAATCTGGACCAATTCAAAAAATCTGGGTATTCATTACATTTATCTATTGGAGTGCATTAAGGGTTTTATTATCGGATAAAGTTTGGTATCATTATTTTGATGAAGTTTAGGTTTTTTAGATTTTTTAATTAAATAATAATATATTTATAATTATAAAAAATAAATAAAAATATAATAATTTAAAAAAAAATTCTCCACATCTGTGTCAAGGTATAGATTTGGAAAGGATTCATACTGCTCCTTTTGGAGTGAAATAAGAGTGTCAAGTTGCTTACTTTATTTGGTTATTTCACTTGATGTTATCTCAGGCAAGGAGAAAAGCAAATGATGACCAATCAAATGATGGTCCTGCAAATGACCTGGAGCTTGGAGATGGAGTGGAGGTAATTTTCTTCATATACCACGTCACACTACTAGTTACTTTCCATTTGGAGATGTTACAAAAGCTACTTAATGTTGTTTTGGAACATACAGGCTGCAAATGTTGGATTTTTCAGAGTATTTTCGCTGGTAAGTGAAAACTTTCTTCTGTCCATTCAAGATTTCTAATCAGATAAGCATATTTGTAAATTACCATCTATTTTCTTCAGGCAAAATCAGATGCCGGGAAACTAGCTGTTGGCACCATTGCATTATTAATAGCATCCACATCTAGTATTCTAATTGTAAGTTTGTTGTATTTT
>CAODLS012525009.1:0-14665 GCA_948243855.1 Flueggea neowawraea
CATTTATTGTTACCCTGTTACGGATAACGTTTGACTAAGTCAAAACATGCGATTCCTCATGTAGGAGTCGATAGTGAGTTTCAGTCAGAGGACTCAAATATCACCACTGCATGAAAGCTACTTTGTGACAACGATCCATGAAGTGCTTTCATATGGGTCAGTCCAATACATGTTCCCTAACATGCATCTATGTTCTAAGTTGATATCTCATATTCATAATCAGTAAAACGTGATTATCCACTTAGCAACATACTAATCTTTAATTTATTATCATTCCCATGATAATGATCGATTAGGAACATTTAGAATAATATTCCTTTTATCTTTATGGTTTTACTATAGTCACGTACTTGATGGCACAAAGAAGAATAAACTATTCATGGAGTTTTATCTTCATAAAATATATAATATTTCATAGAAATGAAATACTTCTTTATTAAATAATTGAATGACAATGCACATTAATGATTGGATTAGGGCACAATTCTAACATCCTGGGACTTAACAATCACTCTAATTACATCGATAACATCCTCAAAAAAAAAATTTAACACCAAAATTCACCCCAAACTTTCGAGGATCAAATTCTCAAATGAACAAAGATTATTATCAATCAAATGACGTTCCACCAAAGACCTGATCAGAGTTGATCGGAACGCTATAGAGAAATGATCGGAATGGGAAGGTTATTACAACATTAATGTTTTTTAGATAACTTTTGTTATGGTGAAAATATATATGCTAGTCGCAAGCATTTCAATGAGTTAATTTATGCAATCAGGGCCAGGGAGACAGGGTGTTTTAAGGTGAAAAAAGAGAGTACGGTTCAGAAAAGATAACAAAAAATTCTGAGGATTGAATACGGAATTAGATCATAACACAGAGGCTTTTGAGTAATTTCCTTCTAATGAAAGGGTATTTTCGCCTCATCTCTAGGGTTTCATAGAGAGATGGTTAACCAAGGTTTTTGCATCTCCTCTTTGGGTTTTCATCTGTTGATCCTGAACCCAACGACTATTTAATCGGTAGAGATTGCAAAGCGATACTTGAGATGTATACGGAGGTATTTCCTTTTCAGATGCTGATTTTTTTTTTGCATGTTTCACAATGCAAGTTTTTTTGTTTATTATTTCATATTAGCATGCAGAGCTGGAATCAATTTGCATTTTGGGTCATGAAAAAAAATGTTAGAAATTATGTATGCATTATATATATAGCTAGGGCTCAAGAGATTTTTAGGTATAAAAAAATTTGCCAAGAAAGTAATTTTGTGAGATATTCAATACCCAGAATACCATTTCACGAATGCTTGTGTACTAGGGCTCAAGAGCGTTCATATAACCTCAATAGATAGAAGTCTCTCGCTGCTTTTTGCCTAAAATTTTGCACGATTTGTGGATAATGAATTTTGAGGTTTCTATAACTTTCTCACTTTTGAATCTAGGAAGAGGGAAAGGAATTCATAGGACATTGGTGGACAAACATGGTTTTGTCGAATGGTTATGTTTGTTCTGCTCTTGTTCACATGTATGGAAAATGTGGTTGTTTAGATATGGCCAAAGAGGTTTTTGAGCAATGCCTGTTTCTTGGAATTCAATGATAGCAAATAATGTATTGAACTTTATCTGCGATTCAATAGGTGATAGTAAAGAATGCATTGAACTTTTCATAAGGTACTAAGCCCAAACTAGCTACGTTCAATGGCATGATAATGGCTTGTGCAAGATCTTCACAGATGCAAGATGGAAAATCCATCCATTGACAAGAAACAGAACCGAGGTTGAGCTGTTTATTATCAGTGCGCATATTGATCTGTACTTAGCAAGGGAAGATATGGTTCCACCCAAATACCATTTCTTGATCATCTCCACAACATTGCATTCTCCACCTCGATTTTTGAATCTTCTTTCCCTTCTGTCCTGAACGCAGTCTGTCCACAAATTCATATATGAGAAGATGTTGAAAACAAACAAAAGTTCTGCAGTGCAGATGTCAGGTTTGATAATATTATACCTCAGCAGTAGGTGAAGTTGATAGAAAATGAAATGCATGCTGGTGGAGTTCTTCTTGAAGTACTTGGACCGGAAAAATTCAACAAGTTTCCCTAAAGCTGCTTCCTCCTCTTCTTCGTATATGTTTTCGGCCAATCTGTCTCTCACTGCACTCTCCAGCTGCACTCCATTCTGTGATCCTTTTATCTCCTTCATCACCACAACTCTTAGCAATTTCTCCACAGGAGCTACCCATATACAGATATGTATCATCGCAGCATTGTAATTCATGATATACTATATGGAAAAATTAATTGAGCATCAAATTAATATGGGCCAATTACATATTCACAGAGTCCAAAATCATTAATTACATATTCACGTGTCGCATTTTCTAAATTTTGAATGTGCGTCTCACTAATCAATATTACAGATTCACATATTTATTTATATGTTGTTAATTTATTGTTGATATTTATATTTTATTTGTATATTGTTGATATTTATATGTTATTTATATTTTGTTTCTTGTTCACATATTGTTTGAATGTTACTTATATATTATTGATATCTTGTTTATATATTGAAAATAATGTATAAACAAATCTGTAATTTATATATTGTTGATTTGTTGTTGATATATTATTTATATGTTGGTGATATTTTGTTTATATGTTATTTTTGACATATAAACAAAAGATATCAACAATATATAAACAAGACGCTTTGAATTTATAAATATAGAAAACATTAACAACAAATCAACAATATACCAATACATATAAATATCAACAACATATAAACAATAAGCCATGTGATTTGAAAAGTCGCGCTGTCAATTCGAAAAGTGACGTGCGTGAATCTGTAATATGTGAAAGTTATCCGTACGGAATAAATTTTGCAAAATTTTATTGGTATACCGCATAATTACCACAATTAATATTGGTGATTACCATTGACCAGAGCTGCAAAGAAATCATCATCTTCTGCTAAGTTGTTCCGGATTTTCCTTTCCATTTTTGTAGATGCTCCAAAATTTCAGGCTCCAAGTTGACACCAATGGCAGGGAACTTAATTTGCAGGAAGTGTATCTCAATTTCAGTAATTTCTATCCAAGTCCGAAATTGTTGTTACTGACCTGGCTCTGCATTGAGTCATTAGTTTGAATTGATAGATTCAAGATTTTTAATAAATTAGTTTTGACAACAATACAAGAGGTAACGTAATAGTAAATTACATAAATTAACATAAAACTTAAATTAAAAAATAAATTATAAAACTTAAAAAATTACATAAATAATAAAAAATATTAATTTTCATCTTGAGCCTCCACAAAATAAAAAAAAAAACAAAAATTTACAATGCCTAGTATAATAAATAAGAAAAAAAGAAAGAAAATAAAAGAGGTAACGTAAACAAGAAAAGAAAAAGAGAAAAAAAAGAAAAAAAAAAGAAAATATATTTTAAGTATGTGAGTCCATTTTTTCAGTCTCCCACTGTTTGATGCGCTTCACCGTTAGGCGCATCAAAGAACGGGAGAACATCATCCACGTGGGCCAAAAAGCTTGCCATTAACCCTATAGTAGGGTTGCCCTTATTATATTCATTGAGGTGTTTAAATCCCATCAATAATTTTTTTGAAGAGAAGGTAGTATTAAGATTAAGAAGAGATAATATCAGAAGACAACATTTCTCCAACAAAGGAAGGAGGAATGTGCCAGAAAATAAGGTTAGCATATGACTTAGCAGCTCGTGCAGAGTAACTATGTTGGCTTGCCTCTTTACAAAATGAACGGAAAAATCATGTCCTACTTCAAATAAGTTCCGATATTCTTTTAAGATCATACTAAGTTCATAATCATCTTTTGTACTCCTAAAAAAAGCATCCACCACAGCTTTCGCTTCTATTTCAAATAGAACTTTTGAGTAGTTCAATTGAAGAACCCATTGTATAGCTTCTCAGAGACCTAAGCATTCAACTACTGTTCACTATATTGAGACCCATACAGCTTGGTCATACCACACAAGAATGTACCTGAGTAGTCTCGGATGCATGCACCCACTCCGATCTGCGCTTCATCTTCAAAAATAGATGCGTCCAAATTACATTTTAGCCATCCCTGTGGCGGTTTACACCAATGAGTCACCTGGACTGTTGGTTGTTGCTGCACCAATCGTTCTTTCTTGATGCATTGGTTAGATTTCCAGTCACGGACAAACTCCAGTCCTTGCAACACAGCTAATCGTGGTAGAAGTAGCTCATCATTCCACAACTTTCGGTTCCTCTGAATCCCATCAATAAATTAAACACTACTCGTGAACATTTTCTTTAGTAAAGTATTTTATATGTATGAACTCTTGGTTTGTTAATGAATAAGCCTTGCTTTCATACTTAAATTGTCACCACATGCAACAAATGCAATAGAAAATTAATTAAAAAAATGTACATTAATTTTTTTTAAATAATATTTGTTATGGGGCAGAGAGACAGGGGTGTTTTAAGTGAAAAAAAGAGTACAGTTCAGAAAAGGCAACAAAATAATTCTGAGGGACTGAAGACAGATTTAGATCCTAACACAGAGGCTTTTGAGTAATTTTCTTCTAATAAAAGGGTATTTCGGCAATTGCATTCTTTTTTTTTCCAAGAAAACCCAAACGCTTAAATCCCACGGATCCGAACTAATTTGCCCTCTAAATTGCAGCCCTCCTTCCCGAAAGTTCTCACGTCTCTAGGGTTTCACAGAAAAGATGGGTAACCAAGGTATTTACAACTCCTTTTTGGGTTTTTATTGGTTGATTATTCGGTTTCATTTATTGTTGTATATTTTTCAGGTTCTTCCCGTTTTTTCAAGCCTAGACCTCTTGGTAAGTTGCGAATATATTATGTATAGATCGATACATATGCTGTGTTATGAGTACGCAATTGTAGCTTACTTTATGTTAAGGTGATGAATTGAAGACGGAACAACATATTATGAAGTGGTTTAAGAAGAGAGGTGTTGAGAACGTTGGTCATGTTTGGATTGATCCTGAACCCAAAGACTATTTAATCGGTAGATATTGCAAAGCGAAGCTTGAGATGTATGTGGAGGTATTTCCTTTCAGATGTTGATTTCTTTTGCTGCATGTCTCACATTGCAAACTTTTTTGGTTTATTATTTCATATTAGCATGTAGCGCTGGAATCAATTCGCAATTTGGGTCATGAAAAAAAAATGTTACAAATCATGTATGCATTAGATATATAAGCTAGGGCTCAAGAGATTTTTAGGTATGAAAACATTTGCCAAGTAAGTAATTTTATGAGATATTCGATACCCAGAATACCATTTCACGAATGCTGTGTAATCTTTTTTTGACGATAAAAGAGGAGGTGGAGGCGACCGATAGATAGCGTATCTCTGTTGGGCGTGACCATGCAAATTTAATCTCTCCCTGCTATGGAATATTCTTAGAGTCATAACTGATACTCGACAGCGGAGTTAGGCCGGTGCACGAGTATAGTCACCGTAGAACTTAACCGAGGACAAGTGGATCAGACCTGATCAACTCAGCTGTAGCGCAATCATAGGCCCAAGACAACAACCATAAACCTGAAAATTACGCTGCTCCCAAGGCTTGAACTCATGACCGCGAACCAGGGACAATGTTGTGTAATCATGTGCACTAGTAATTCACTTGATTTAATCTGAGTGTTGTTTTCTTTTCTTGTAAGGTATCAAGCGGTGTACTCTTTTTGGGAATGATTGCGAGGGGTGCGAACACGTGACCTTCGTGAGATATATATGGTTTGTGGTATTGAAATCAAACCACCTTCTAGTGAGAATTCTCTGAAGTAATGTTAAGTTTAATGATAGACCTGTGAATATTGGTCCTGTTCTATTTTCTGTTTGAACTTAAAGAAAGTTTTTTCCTCATTGGCTTATGTGTAACTGTGACGACATTTTATATTTATGTATGTTTAATATTTCCTTTGATGAGTTAGATCTCACTTGATAATGATGTCATTTCGGTTACATTTTGATTCTCTTTGAAAAGAGATATAGGGGAGCGTCCATATAGCCTCAATAGATAGAAATCTCTCACTGGTTTTTGTCCTGAAATTTTGCACGATTTTTGGATAATGGATCTTGAGGTTTCTATAACTTTCTCACTTATGGATTTAGAAAGATGGAAAGGATATAATAGTAAATTGGTTTTGTCAGATGGTTATATGTGTTCTGCTCTTGTTGACATTTATGGAAAATGTGGTTGTTTAGATATGGCCAAATAGGTTTTTGAGCAAATGCCAAGGAAATATCTTTTTGTTTGGAATTCAGGGATAGCAAATAATGTATTGAACTTTGTATGGCGGTTCAATAGGTGATAGTAAAGAACGCATTGAACTTTTCATAAGGTCCTAAGCTCAAACTAGCTACGTTCAATGGCATGATTATGGCTTGTGCAAGAAGATGGAAAATCCACCCATTGACAAGAAACAGAACTAAGGTTGAGCTGTTTATTATCAATGCGCATATTGATATGTACTTCAAATGTGGACGGTGAAATATAGAATAGGCTTAGTAGTGATGTCCACTAGGTAGTTTCATTTGCAGAGGTGATCAGAAATGTTATTAGCAAGGGAAGATACAGTTCCACCCAAATACCAATTCTTGATCATCTCCACAACATTTGCATTCTCCACCTGTTACCACCAAATTATTGCTCAAGAGGTCCCTCCGAGCCTAGGGGTTGTGGGCTTGAAAGTGGCTACCAAGACTATTTATCATGGTCCATATTTGGCATATTAACATAACCACTTGCATAAAACGTGTCCATGTGTATGGTGTTGTGAAGTTAGTTATGTATGCCAATCACTGACATAGCAATGTAGAGGCCCACTAACAAACAGTTACTAAAGACATGGAGCAGCAGTTACAAGAAGTGGAGAACATGGAACAGGAGGTTACTGCAAATGCTATAAAAGGAGGAATGAATAAGAAGACACTGATTCCAACATCAACACAATTTCAATTATCTTTGTCTTTACATTTATCTTTTCTTTGTTCAGCATTAGTTTAATCATTTACTTTCAAGCAATTAGGAGTAAAAGTAACTCAACGCTTTCATTCTACTTGTTCTTGGTATTAATGAAATTCATCATTGTTCTTCATTCACTCGTCTCTAATGGAAAGTCTTAGGCTTCCAGGCAACACGAACCCTTCAAAACAAATGTCCGCTCTCGAGCTTGACCCCCTCGAGTCGGTGAGCCTTGGGGCCGAAAAAAAGGAGAAATAGATTGGCGACCTCAGTGGGAGCTTTATGGCGAGACGAGAAACCAAAAGCTCGTTTGATTATCTAATGGAAGAAATACACCATGAAGCAAAAATTCATCCAAAGCAATTTCTGATGCAAATGGATGCACAATGGTTTAATTATCAGAAGATGCTTTAGGAAAGACGTAACTGTGAGAACTCTAAGACAAAAAGTGTCAAGAGTCAAATCAAAGGAGTGCTAGAAAATTCTCAAGATGTTCATGTGATAGATGAGCACTTGGTTGCTCCTGTGACCACACATGTGACCCAAGAAATGAATATCCAACACATGTGACCCAAAAAGTTGAGGTGATCACAACTGCCATTCAAGACAATAATGAGGCAAGTCACAACATTATTTCTTTTGATGGAAATGGCTTGGACTTGTTTATTGGCAACTTCAATGTGATGTTTGATATTGAAGACATTAATTGTTCACATGAGGATGACACTTGTGATTTTTGTAATCCATATAGGTCTGAAGAAAATTGCTTGGAAGATAATATACATGTCAAAATAATGACTTACATTAATAAACTTGAGCTAACAATATTTTGACCTTTCAAAATACTTCGAATTTATCTTTTTCGTGGTAGACATCCCGATTGAAAATTGAGTCAACACGATTGGTCAAACCAATTTTGGAAGCGACCAATCGAGAATTCAATGGAATTAAAGCCACAAATTTATTCAAGTGCAGTGTTACAAAATTGATAACTCCTCGAGGCCGAGAACAACAACAGTCGGACCTTATTTATTGTCAAATTAGGCGGAGAAAAATTGCCAATTTTTATGTTTGGTGGTTGGAATTGTTTGGCCAAGTAAATATTTGCAATGAGACAATTGTTGCATGAAATGGCCACCAATACATAAGTGGCATAATTGCCGCAAGTGGAGACAAAACTAGCGGCTAATTTAATGCTTTATATATTTGTATGTATTTGGCCAATTTCAATGAATGTCTTAAGGTGCTCTCGAGATAATGTTGTTGTCGACAGGCGAAAAATTAATCAAATTATTGCCTTGCAAATGTGGTGGACCACACCAATTGAGATCAAAGAAAATTCGTCTCGAGAAGACTTAACTCGAGAGATACTTCGAAACAAAAATGGACAAGCTCGAGGGGAGTCTGTAAAGCAAAATCGAAAGGCGGTTTTTTTTTTTTTAAAAAAAAAGAGGAAAAAGGGAAAAACTTCGGGGAAGTCACAAGCAATGCACAAGCAATGGAACTAAGAACTAAGAAGCCAGAGCAATGTCGGATTTGCAACCGCTGGCACAGGTAACAATTTTTCCAGAATTTTCATTATTTCACCAAGTTTATTTTAAAATGTTTAGGTTGCAATTGTGTACACTGTGTTAATGATAAATGCCTAAATTTAGGAAAGATAAATGTAAATCGGTAATATGGGAAAAATCAACGTGCATGCGTTTACCTAAATGAATGGCTAGGTAAAGACAAGCCATCAAGATTGAATAAATATGAAAGTGGTCACCTATGCATGCATGAATGATGAGCGTGACCGATTAATTTTTTAATGACCATTCGAGTGATCTTTGTTCCTTGATTTTACATGATTGGTTCATTTCTTAGTTCATTTCAAAACAAAAAATCCTTGAGCTTAGCCTTTGTCGGAAGGAGTTATTTTTTTTTCTCGGGATGCCTGTGGCCGAGCGAATTTCGTAATGTTTGAGCTTAGCCTTTGTCGGAAGGAGTTGGCTTTGATGTTTACGGCCGAACGAGTCCGAGATTCCTTAATCATTATGTCCTCAAAATAGTTCTCGAATCGTCGAGAACACTCGAAGAGCCGAGAACAACACTATTGGATTTGATGCGAGTTTAATATGCATAAAAATGTTAGTGGTTGCATGGCTAAAAAGCGTGATAACAGCCAATACGGGGCTCGGTCACAATGGCTATCAAAATACTTGAATATCGTCGGCTTCGTGAGGTCATCCCGAAGGGATAAAAAAAAAAACAAGCCTGAGAGCTGAAGTTTGTCATAAAATTATACAAATTCGGGGACACTTGAAAAAAGGCAAACCCGAGAGTTGGAAAAAGAGGAGCTCGAAAGGTGCCTAGGAGTATAAAAATTATTTTTATATGCTTGTCAAACAATGACACATATGTGGGCACTGTCTAAATTTGGGATGTGCACTGTTCACTTGTAAAGAAAAGAATGGTCATTTTATTTACTCTACAAACCATGTATGCTTACTAAACACTCTCGGTTCAATTACTAAGAGGCCAAAATTCAATTAAACATGTCCGTTGGAGAAAAGACCCTTGCGGTTTCCTACAAGGACAAAAAAGAGGGCAATTTATTATCACCAAATTATTGCTCGAAAGGTCCCTCAGAGCCTAAGGGTCGTGGGCTTGAAAGTGGTTACCGAGACTATTTATCATGGTCCATATTTGGCATATTAACATAACCACTTACATACAACATGTACATGTGTATGGTGTTGTGAAGTTAGTTATGTATGCCAATCACTGACATAGCAATGTAGAGACCCATTAACAAACAATTACTCAAGACATGGAGCAACAATTACAAGAAGTGGAGAACATGGAACAAGAGGTTACTACAAAGGCTATAAAAGGAGGAATGAATAAGAAGACACTAATCCCAACATTGTTACACGTCTTTTTAGTCCCGATGCTCACCGACCCGAGGGGGTAAAGCTCGAGAGCGGTCATTTGTGTTGAAGGATTCGTGTTGCCTAGAAGCCCAGTACTTTCCATTAGAGACAAGTGAATAAATAATAAAGGTGAATTTCATTAATACCAAGAACGAGTACAATGAAATAATGTTAAGTTATTTCTGCTCCTAGTTGCTTGAAAGTAAATGACTAAACTAAGGCTGAACAAATGAAAGATAAATGTAAAGACAAATATAATTAAAGTTGTGTTGATGTTGGGATCCTTGTCTTCTTGTTCATTTCTCCTTTTATAGCCTTTAGCTTGCAACAAGTGACTCCATTCTCTCCATTTTCTATGCCACCATGTCTTGCGACTACGTCATGTTCTCCACTCCTTGTACTTTATATTGAATCAACCACCCACTACTTGTTATGTGGCCACGTACACCATACAAATTGGCTGCACTTTCATGCATGCATATACCAATCATGTTGACTTGTTTAATTAGTGACATGTAATGCTCACGACCACCTCGGCTTGACAAAACCTATCGAGACCAACAGTAATGTGGTGGTAACAAATTGCCCCTCTTTTTGCCCTTAGAGGAAACCGGAAGGGTCTTTTTTTTCCAACGGACATGTTTAATTGAATTTTGGCCTCTTAGTAATCGAACCTTTATTTGTGAATACTACCACTCACGCATGCATGGTTCGAAGAATAAATGAAAGGACCATTTCTTTTCCTCAAGTGAACAATGCACTCGGACCAAATTCTTGAAAGCTGCCCACATATGTGTCATTGTTTGACGAACATATATAGACCATTTTAGACACTGCTAAGCACCTCTCGATCTCAACCTTTTTTTTAACCACTTCTCGAGCTTGCTATCCAAGCACCTCTTCGAGCTATTTTTTTATTTATTTAATGACTAACCAATTTCACTTAATCGGCCATCATTGGATAATGTCAATTCATTGGCCCACTTGACATTTGAGTGAAGTAGCCAAACATGCAAGATGAAACATGTCCACTTGGCCAAATTTTCATGCAAAACCACCTGTCTTAGTAGACATTTGAATAGCCAAAATTTATCAAATGCACAAAAACTCGGAAGCGTTCATCACACAAAAACTTCACTTAGCAATGTTCTCGGGCACTGTTTTCAAGCTTCAACTTTTTCAGGTACTGTTTTTTCCAATTTTCACTCGAGTGTGCTAAGCGTCGAGGCTGCTCTCTCGAGCTTGCTGGGTTGCTAACTTGGAAATTTCCTGCGTTCAATACTAACTTCGGCACGGCTCCTTTTTTTTATCCTTGCTCGAGCTCTTTTAATATTTCTCGGGCTCGCTTTTCTCTAAGCACCTCTCGAGCTTGCTTTTCTGAAGCTCCTCTCGAGCCTTCTCATTTTTCAACTCGACACCTCTTCGGGTTCCTTCTTTTCCTCTCGACACGGCCCAACCGAGTGAGACATTTTCTTGGTGCTATTTTGACGGTTGCAATCTTCCCAAGCTATAAGAACCATTTTGACACCACCTTTTGTTCCAAAGCACCTCGAGTTCTTTTTGCCAACTCTCAGACTCGACCTCCTCAAATTGCCACATTTGTTGTTAAAACACCTCTCGAAATTGCTTTACAGACTCCTCTCGACTAAGTCTCTTCAAGTTGGATCTTCATGACCTCACGAAGTCGAACACCACCTCTCGACTAAGTCCCCTCGAGTTGGATTTTTCATTACCTCACGAAGTCGAACGCCACCTATCGACTAAGTCTCCTCGGGTCCAATATCAATCACTTGGCATCGTGATCGACTTGTCTAAACATCCCTATCCTTGAGCTTGCTAGTGTTTAAATTGCTCGGTAAGTTAGTCTACGCCATGACGTTTTCGATGGATTCGGGCTCGGGAACATTGTTCACAACTTATCATGCCATTAACCTCGAGATGGCAAAAATTTCAAAGTTGAGCTTAACAATATTGGCATAAAATCTTTGATTTGCCATTCTATCTCGGGAATTTTAGCAAAAAAGTTTTTTGCTATCTCCGAATGCAGCCTTGAAGTCGGTAGGAGTAGTAAGGTCCAAATAACTTTAATTATTGACATTTAACACTGGTCTTGTGAGACCGAACTGCAAAATGTTCAACCCCTTAAACATTTAATTGTTTAGAAGTGGACCATCCCTGAACTACTTTATAACATAGATGGCCTAATTTTCCTTATAGGAAAATAACTGACCAAACTCATATTGCATGCATAGCCACACAACAAAACAAATTGCATGGCCGTGGTCTACTGAACCAATCGATTGGTCTTTCAAAATAAAAATCACTTAAATGTTCCGAGGATAAATGATGACAACGGACAATCATGTCCTCAATTTGCTTCAGCGACCTTTCAAGGCCAATCCGAAATTTACAACACTAATCCAAGTCAACATATGCCTGCATTTCGCCCCATTATTCATGCAATATCAAGTTTTGTGCCTTTATCATTGACTCAGTGGAGTACACCATTGCAACCTAAATATTTAAAAACAAACTCGGTGAAACAATTAAAATTCAAGAACAAATGTTACCTGCTTCGACGGTTGCATTTTGATGTTGTTCGGGCTTCTTATTCCATTGACTGGGTCTTATTTTTTTTTTCAATTTGCTTGTGGCTTTTGGAGTCCCACTCCTTTTTTACATCCTTCACAAGTCTCGGGCTTGCTTCTTCAATCTCCTAGAGATGAAATTTTGTCAACGTCGAGCTCAGGAACATTGGCAAAAATTTGTGCTATCTCCGAGTACAGCCTCGAGGTCGATGTATTGCATGTTTGAAATTTTTTTCTGCAACCTTTAACTCTCAAGCTTGGTTCTTTCCAACCATCTCTCGAGCTTCCAGTTGGTTCAGGCACCTCTCGAGCGTGAGCTTTTTCTTTTACCACCTCTCAAACTTCCGTGTGTTCAAGCGCTTCTCGACAGTCCGTTACAAATACCAACCTTGGCCCCGACACTCAAAAATGTATCTTTCACTCCATCTCGTTGCGCTCAGCTAGACATATTCCTCGAGGGCGTCATCGAACCGACAACAGTATATCTCGGTGAGACTTAGCACAATTTGGGTTAATTAAGCTTCTCGGCCAAGCATCATCTTCATCCGTGCAATTTGACTTCCAAATTTTGACAAGTTGACATGCTAATAGCCACGTGTCTTCATAGACATGAGAAATAAATTGCCAAAAATTGTCTAGCCAATCCGTATCCATATGGTTATGTTGATGAATCGGTTCAACTGGTCACTTCTCGGCCTTGTAATTGATCTCGATGATGTACTCCATTCATTTTGGGGTTGATTTCGGTGATGCTTTGTCCGTTTGCTCACTGTTTACTCCTCCCTCGGTAACTTGCTACATGCACCAGGATTGCAGTTCGAAGATTCCCAGTTAGCAATGCGATGGTCACAGACATGCTGACGTGCTCATGGAATTATCACTTAGTCGCTTCTTGCTCAGCTCGACACCACCTCTCGAAATGCTACTTCATCAGCAATGGTCTTCTCGAAGGCTTTCTCGGTAGGATGCTGCTCGGTCTTGCAATTTATCTCGTAAAGAGACATACCTCTTCCTTTTCTCATCTCGTAGTGGTTATCTTATTTATGTTCTCATGTAAAAGACCATAAAATAATCAAACCAACAAACATGATCTCATTATGCTTTGTCAAGGATATATTTAATTATTGTTAAGTGGTCATTTAACAGGTGCCAAAAGAACCAAACAAATGAGTTGGCTAACGTAAAACATCCTGGCCTTTCACCTTGATAATAAACAATATTAAGCCCGATGATTATGTCGTCGGTCTCGTGGAGTTGTCAATCTTACTTGTCACCATGACTTTCTCGAGTACTTTGATAGCTCGGGCTTGAAAACTTTTACAGCCAAAAACTTGGTGAGCACTCTGAACTATTGAATGAATTCGTGGCTTTAATTCCAACAAATTCTCGATTGGTCGCTTCCAATATTAAACCTCGGGATATTTTTTTTTTTTCAATAGCCATGCGCCATGCCTCAGTGTTACCTCGGTCAATCCAACCAATCCAATGAAACTTTCAAATACATGGACTCGGGGACCATTCTTTTGTAAGAATATACCCAGTGACACCAAATATCACTCCTTTTGCACTCAAATAAATTTGTGGCTTTAATTCCAATGAATTCTCAATTGGTCACTTCCAAAATTTGGTTTGACCAATCGTGATGACACAATTTTCAATCGAGAGGTCTACCATGAAAAATATAAATTTGAAGCATCTTGGAAGGCTGAAATATTGTTGGCTTAAACGTTTTAATATAAATCGCTATTCCAACATATACATCATCTCCCAAGCAATTTTTTTCAAACCCATATGGATTAAAAAAATCACAAGTATCATCCTCATGTGAACAATTAATGTCTTCAGTATCAAACATCACATTGAAGTTGTCAATAAACAAGTCCAAGCCATTTCAATCAAAATAAATAATGTTGTGACTTGCCTCATTATTGTCTTGAATGACAGTTGTGATCACCTCAACTTTTTGTGCCACATGGATCTCCATTTCTTGGGTCACATGTGTGGTCACAGGAGCAGCCAAGTGCTCATCTATCACATGAACATCTTGAGAATTTTCTAGCACTCCCTTGACTTGACTCTTGACACTTTTTGTCTTAAAGTCTTCATAGTTACGCCTTTTCTGGAGCATCTATTGATAATTAAACCATTGTGCA
>CAODLS012525028.1:0-23246 GCA_948243855.1 Flueggea neowawraea
ATTTTTACCCAAATTTATTAAAAATAATTATCCAAAAATAATTATTCCACAAATAATTATCCAAAAATAATTATTCCCAAAACTAATTATCCGCCAATAATTATTCAAAATAATTACTCCAAATATAATTATCCCAAAATAATTATAAAAATTATTAGGGGTATTACATTATTATTACATCTAATCTTTGTATATGTGAATCTGTATTGTTGAGCATACCCCTATAATATATTTTTGTTCTGATCTAGCGGGATATATCCTACTAGAGTTTGTGAACTGCAACGCTCGCGGATATATTGTTACAATCAGTTTCTGTCTATTTTAGTTGTTTGGCCCTTTGAGCCAGCTATTGGTTGGGCTTTTAGGGTTGCTATTCGGTATGTGATCTCGTCCGGTACAGTGTCAGTATATTATGGGTGTATGATCAGTGATAGCAGAATATGTTCTAAACTCTATATATTTGGTAAATAATTAATTGAATGTATTTATTATAATAATTATATGAAATTTTGTTACAATATCTATCTGGTAAATATTATGCCATATGCTCGTCTGTAAAATGTTTCCTGGATATGTTGTTAAATAATATTAGTATGCATGTGTCGTTTGTTATTTACATATGATATTATTAATATTATTATTTTGCATGAATGCATGTTGTTTGCTATCTGTGCGAATTATTTTTCAAAACGAATTTCTTAATTACTATATACATATATAAGTGTATTCCATTAGTGCCTGATTGTATACGTGCATGTGGTATTTTCTAGAAATGTTTTCAAAATGGTTTATGTGATGTCTCGTAGACGATCTAGAATGTTGTCCCTCACTGAGTTTTCTCACCCCCTCTCTTAACATTTTTAGGTTATCTCGGCTTACACGCTCATTGAGGATCTCCGTTCAGTAGAAGGTGCCCTTTTGTTCGGGCCCAGTTCGTATAGTTTTGTTAATCACTCCACATCGGTTATTAGTAGGTATGTGGGTGTATAATATTAAGTGTCGTATTTGATTTATTTACAAATGATTTATACATATTTTAATTTATAATTTGTATATTATGTTATACTTTATATATTATATTTATTCTTCTACAAATTGTATAATTTATAATTGGTTTGAAATGTTTGATATGTGAAATGGTTAGAAGTTCTATTCTTCTGAGGCTTGTGCGATATGGGTTGAGTATATGGTTCGGTTCTCCTTGTACGCTGGTCATGGTCCGTTTTTGAATCGTGACCTAAAGATGGCCTTCTAATCGCATTCACAAATGTCACAACCTCGACTTTGTGGCATCTAATATATGTATAAGCATTGAATTAACTAATAACATTTTTGCCTGAATTATTTTTACGTAAATATACATGTCAATTATGCATAAATGATAGACTAATTAATAAGTGGTAGTATTAAAATAAAGGTTAAGTTTAGGACTAAAGCGCTATATTTTTGGAGATAATATATATAGATACCTCTAGTATATTTCATAAAAGCAAAAAGCTTACTTCTTCACTTTAAAAGAGAGGGGTGTCCATGTAAGGATAGGAAGACGGCGAAGGATTCCAATGGTGAAATGTTGAAGAAAATAAAGTGAACTTGAAGGTGTCTTACTACCACGCTAGAAATTTTTAAAGCTTTGGTGGAGTTGATTCTTCTGATTTAGGTTAGTTTCACTTTGCTAATGATGAATTTCTTACATGCAACCATAAATTTGGGCAAAAATTGTCACATCCATGACCAAAATTGCATATACATGAGCATGCATTGCATATGATATATATAGGATATGCTAATTGATCTGAAATTACATGTCACATTCCCATTTGTCCATATGCTTTGGGAATGCTTTAAAAAAACCTAGGAGTGAAAGGTAAATTGGTAATTTGACATTTATGTCAAGCTAGGTGTAGAGATAATGATCACTTATTTACCATCCATAGTTTATAGATTTAGACTTGATTAGATGTACAAAACATAACAAAAGAACTAAAAAGAGGAAGAAACATGGAATTCTCTTATTAGACCCCTTAAGCACGTCGCCACCTCGTGTTTGAAACAGAACATGATAAAAACAAAATAAATAATGGAAAATTGAATTTGGTCTTACATAAATAGAAAGAGGGGAAAAAAAAGAGAGGGAAGAAGAGAGGAAAAGGTAGGAATAAGGGATTTGGTGACAAATTAAAACAAGTCATCGAAATCACGTCTAAATCAATGTTTTATTATAATATGTATTTAGAGGTATGTATCCTTTACATTTTAGGAACAAAGCAAGCAATTTTTCTCATTCCTCTCTACATGATGTTCATTATAATATGTATTTAGAGGTCTTAATGTCAAATAAATAAATTAGAGCATGAATTAACTATGAATTCATATGAATTGGAACATGGGTATGTCTAAAGTTTAGATTTCAATCTATATCTGCATCCCTATTTTGAGGCACCTAAAATAAATGTAGTCAAAGTGTAAAACATGAAATTTATTTATTTGTTGTATAGTATGTCTCTATAAGTACTTTTCATAGCCTATGAAGTAGTATAATGGACAGTGTGCATAAGTCTAAGGAGGTGTAATCTAGAACTCTTGTACTAAAGTTGTAAGTTTGAGAATTTGTATAGAACTCAATAGAGAAACATAAAGTCTAATTTTTTGTGAAGTAAGGCCTTATATGTGTTTTATATGTGGTTTAAAGTTTAGAACATAATGAGTACATTTGGGTTGCCAACTTGATAAGATAACATAAAATGTCGAAAGTGAAAATATGTTTGTTTTTGCATGCCATTAACTATTATGAATATTATGTAACACCTTGCTTGATTCCAATGAGACTTTCTATAGCTTCCAGTTCAATCCCGTTTTGATCTAGAAGGTTGGGGTGTTGATAATTAATAGTGTTTAAGAGGGATTACTCGAGTAAGCAAAAGGCATAGTGAAATGGGCAACGGCTTACTCAAGAGAACCGTTTCGGTCACTTAAGCGAAGTCAAGCATGGTTCACTCGAGTGAACCAAGTGGTTATTCGAGTAAACTATGACTCTATGATCAATATTTGGGAAAAAATCACTCGAGTGAGAGGAGTGTGTCACTCAAGTGAGCAAGGCAAAAGTCTGAAATGCATCATTTTGGTCTGGGGGTTTTATAAATACCACCAAACTCGACCCCTTCAGTTTCTTTACACCATTGTCATCAAAATCACTCCCAAATCCATCACATTGCCCCTCATTGGTTCCTTAATGTTCCTAAAGGTAAGATTTCATTTCTAATCACTTCTTTCTTTACTTTTCTGTTTGAAATTTAGATTTCTCATGAAGAACGAGTTTGGACATTTGGGTTTGGGTTTCAAATTTTTTAATGATTCTGATGAAATAGAAGCAAGAGGATGTTAGATCATGATGTATTAAGGCTAGAAACACTTAGATTAAGCTTGGGGTTTAGATATTTGATGAGTTCTTTGGTTGGTTAGGGTTTGGGTCGAGTTTGTTTAGAATGTTTGTAATTTTGTGATCTTTTGGTGAAATAAGTTGTAGATTTATGTTTTGGAGTATGGTTTGAGGTAATTTGGGTGATTTGGAATGTAAGGTATCGATCGAAAAGTGGTTTTGCCATTTTTGAAGAGATTTTCTGTCGTGAGATCAAAATTGAAAATTTCAAGAGCTTAGGTCAAAATTGTAATTTTGAGAAATGAGGGTCAAATCTGTAAGTTTTGAGAGTTAACGCACAGAATTGCAGTTTCTAAGAGTTTGAGGTCTTATTTGGAAATTTTGACTACTTGAAGGATGATTTGTAGTTTTTAAAAAGTTTGAGAACTAATCTGTAATTTATTGTGTTAAAGTGAAATTTTACAAAAGTTCAAGGACTAAATTATAATTTTATGAGGTGTTAGATCTTTGATCAAAATAAGTTTTTCAACGACATTGAGGTTTAGGTCAGCATTTACATATTATGCATTTGTATTACCATAGTACCACATTCTAACATGTCTCTAATATGTTGTTTCAGCTTCTTGTTCTTGTTAGCACGACCAGCTGCCTACTAGTGGTGCATGACTGGGCCTACTTGCTTTGGATACCAGGTGAGTGGGATGACAGCTTCAGACTCATAGGTTGTGTCTTCAAAATCCTATATGTTTTTGATATGTCCGACTTTATTCAGAAAATATGAATAATTAATCATTAAGCTAATTAATAATCTGACTTGTATGATTAATTATATACAATAATTCGCGTCTGATATATATATATATATATATATATATATTGCATGTGGTATTTTTTAACTGTTTTTAAAACGGTTTATGTGAGTCTCAGAGGTGATCTGGTGTGTCGTTTCCTCACTAATTTTACTCACCTCTACACCTTTCAGATACACTTTTGACTTCAGCAACCATCCGGCATCCAGATTCTCAGTGAGACATCGTTGATTTGGTTAGTTGAAACCCTTTTGGTCGGACTCCTTCTATTTTTTATTAGAGCTTCACATCAGATGCTAGTGGGTTATTAGGGTATATTTTGCATTTTGAATATTTGTATTTATTTACGAATTCTTACTACATTTTGATATATTAAACTTATTTGATACATCAATATTTTATTTATAAAATATATGTTTTGTTTATTTATGTACACTGGCTTATTAATAATATGTGTTTTGAATAATAAATAAGTGGGTAGAATATCTGATTCTCCAAGGCCTGTGTGAGATGGGTCAAGCCTCCAGTTCAGTTCATCTTATATGCCAGTCATAGTTCAGTAACGGGTCATGACATTAGAAGCCTATTGTACTAGAGCTTATAAGAATGTCTTAATTCGCACCAACTTGCACAGACAATTACATATTAGAAGTGTCGACACTAAAACATACATCATACAAACACCGCATGCATAAAAAGGTGCATATGCATTTTGTATTAAAAGAAAATTGTGTAAATGTGTATATTGGTGATAAGGGAAGCAGAGACGCGAACTAAGAGACTTGCAATTGCTTTATCTTGTGAGTGAATCATTTATGTGTATTGTAAGGACCCGTTTGTTTTAGTCGCGTCGTCGAAGAATTTTTAGGAGTTTTGTTGAAAGAAAGTGAGTTACTCGAGTGAGAAAGAGGATGGATTACTTGAGCAACACAAGATGTTACTCAATTAAGCGAAGCATAAATTCTGTACTGAAGGGAGTCTTACTCAAGTAAGCATATTGGCTTACTCGAGTAAGCTATGTTTCTGGGCAAACGGTGCAGTCGGTTACTGGGATATAAAGTTGATTTGTTCGATGAGCTTCTTTATTTTTCACCTTCAGAGCTTCTCTAAAACACCCAAAGACAATTTCCTTTCGATTCCCTTGCTTAATCATCCATCCATTCACAGATTTGAGGTAAGAATCATCCCACGTATTTGGTTTCCTTGTTTTGAGTTCATATGACATGTTTAGGATTAGATTTTCAAATTTTTATGATTTGTTGTGAGGTGATTAATGGGTTTGAAGTTCTGTCTATAGTTAAATCAATTTGAAAATGGTTGTTTGATGAGGAACCAAACATATTACATAGGTTTTTTTTGGGTTAAAAGAGTTCTGGATTTCTTTGAGTGATTTTTGATCTAGAGGATGGATTACTCGAGTAACCAGTTGGTGTACTCGAGTAATTGGGGTGCTATATTACTCGAGTAAGAATTTTGTTACTTAAGTGATCCATGGGTGTATGTTACTCGAGTAAGATGTCTGGATTACTCGAGTTACCCCAATGCAATTCTTACTCGAGTGAAAAGTTATGTTATTCGAGTAAGACATGTTTCAGATGGACTAAAATGATATTTTCTTATATGTTTTGGAGTCTAATAAGACATTTTGGATATTTGGACATTGGACTATAAGTTTACGTAGATTATGATCTTCTAGTCGAGATCGATAGATTTTTAGTGTTTGCATCTGCATTGCACCTTATGCATTCGGTATCACCATAGTACCAGTATTATATCTTGATCCATTTGATTTGTATTTGTTTCAGTTTCCTATCCCTACCATTGAGACCAGCCCCCTACTAGTGGTGCATGATTGGTCTAGCTTTGCTTTTTGGACTCCAGGTGAGTGTGGTGGCAGCTTTAGACACTTAGGCCATATTTTCTGAAATCAAATAGTTTTTGTTGTGTTGAGTATTTACCTTTAATACGACTAATAAAGGATTGGTTAAATTAAACCGGTTATGTGATAATTGGTTTTTAGTATTTCTTAAACTGGTATACGTGACAGTTTTATGGTTTATACTTTGATATATCTGTGTGTCTGTATGGATTTTTATATATATATGGGATGCCTATGCTACTAGCTTAAATGTAGCCTTTGTTATACCACTACTCTGAGAAGGCCCTTGTTACTTGGGTAATACGATAGTCATATGTTCCGACAAACACACGTATTTCAGTGACACAATCACTTCAGTATCTGTTATACAGATTTTGTTATTAGTGGCACAACCGTTATAGTTTATAGTCCCATTATTAGATTTGATATACCTATGATATATGTATTATTATTTGGTTATAACATCGTCTGATCGTGTGTTGTTTACCTTGGTTGCTAACATTTTGGAAAGGTTTTAGAAATACTACTATTAGTAGTGTGTATATTATAGCATAGCTATGAGCATAAGATATTTTGACCAGTTTTCAAAAAATGTCTTTGTGATGCACGTATGATATGATCTAGAATGTCATCATTCACTGTGATTTTCTCATCCCTTTCCCTTAATATTTTTTAGGCATATTTTTTTGGCATCCAGCAGCCGCTCTGTGATCGACGATCAATGAGGCATTTCTGTTGACAGTAAGTGTCCTTTTGATCGAGCTTATATATGTTATTGTAGAGTTTCACACTGGTTTGTGTTGGGTATTGGGTATCTTTTGTATTTTATTTTATACTTATATACTCGTATAAGATATTACTGTGTTAGTATATTTTCATATATATCTACTGATTATGTTTTATATATATATATATATATATATATATACTGATTATGTTTTTATCTTGTATTTATTTATTTTATAATTGGTTTTAATTAACTCGTTTGGGTTAAGTATCTGATCCTCTGAGGCTTCTGCAAAATGAACCGGACTCCCATAGACGATTCGCCTCATACGCTGGTCATGGTCCAGAAATGGGTCATGACATATATTACATGCTATATTTGTATACTGTCAAAGTAATGCTATTACTATGTGCTTAGATGAGAAATTTGAAAATAATAGCATTGGTTTTGCCTATGATTTGTTATATGCCATTGGTGAAATCTTATGAGTTCTACATGCATTGGATATTGATGATGAAGCTATCTTGCGATGGTGGAAGAATAGTGACAGAAAATGAAGAGAAAAACAAAAAAAGCCATAAAAGTTTTTAAATAATCAAATTATTATTTTTTCGCATTGAAAAAGAAAGTTCGTATAAAAGAAGAAGCTGTGACGTTCTTTGAAGACATAAAATTAATCGATGTATGGTGGATATAAAATGTGTAAAATAAAGTGTTCAACATAATTTCCTCTATTTTTTTTAACATTAGCTTTGCTATTGAAGTTTTGTTTTATATCAAATCATTATTGAAACACTAAAGGTATCTATAGTCTAACCAACTAACAATATAATCAACATATCAAACTAGATGGTTTGAGTTACTAACCTCGATATGCAACGAAAAACAAGAACATGGATTCAGTTCATGTGTCAGTTTCGCAAGTAAACGGTTGTGTTAGGACGAGAGTGCTTGACTGTTTCACAGTCTAAATGCCACATATAGATCGAAGCTAAATTCTAGCTGGGTTGGGATGAGGAACCAAATCCTCTTTTCTTTTTGCTAGAGGTCGTTGGCCTCCTTTCTCTTGGACGAGAGGATGTGTTTCGTATATATATGTAATGGCTAACCCTAATTAAGGTTGATGTAGCACTTCATATACTTATGCAATAAATGCCCTCCTACAACATATATAAGGAGTCCATTTATAACATCCCACCTAAGCAGGTACTTGAAACTAATAGGTCAATCTAGTTGTTGCGCAGCTGCTATATGCAAAGGTTTATACGTATAAGGACTTAGTTAGTTAAATAACCCGAACTTGACTTTTTGGATTTAGTGGTTGAAAGTCCATTAGTCATCAGATGTTGCCTAAGGATAACTGTATGCTTATGTTTGGTCGTGAGAATTATGGTATCAGAGCAAGTCTGCATGCAAACTTGAATGGTAGTGGGAGAAAACCTCAACTAATTGCGATAATAGGGCAAACCTTGGAAATTGAGAGAGAGCGTTGAGTCTAGGCGAATCTCACATCAACTGATTGAGTTTAGGGAATCCTACACAACCAAAATATAAGAGAGATTATGGGCATCATATTTGGATGGCTTAGAGATAAGGACGTCGCAAACCTAATGGGGTTAGAATTGTAACATCCTATCTAAGCAGATAACTGAAACTATTAGGTCAAGCTAGTTACTACGTAGCTGCTACTCAAAGTCTCACATTAGATAGATGTGAGAATATGAAAAGGTTTATAAATATAAAAATTTGATTATTTAAATAACTCAAATTTAAACTTTTGAGATTAGTAGTTGAAAACCCATTTAGTTGTTAGATGTTACTTAAGGACAACTGTGTTGTCAAGTTGTGACACTTCTAGGTTTTGAAAGATAAATTGTATCTCTATAGTCATGGGCAGGTTTATAGATACAGGAAGGGTAACAATTTGTTTTGATCTCCATGCTTGGATTGAGCTTATGGTTTGATTCAATTTGTATGCTGACTACGATTCCAAGACGGGTTCATGATAATAGTCACGGCGCAGGGAAATGGATTCATTCCTCATATCTAACTTGGACAAGGAATATCCTCATTTATTGAAACTTATCAAAAAAGAATCTTTTTTTGTTGAAAATAAACCAAAACAAAAGATTAAGGAAGTAAGTCACCCAAATAACTCAAGAAAATTTTAGAAGAAAATTCAAAAAAAAAAAGTAGAAAACCCTTAGGCAAGAGTCCAATATTGTGCTATTTCACTTATTATTTCAATAAATGACATAATTTTATATTCAATATCGTCTTAAGAAATATTGTGGCTCTTAGGAAAATTATTTTGGTGGTCTTTCATCGATAGTATATAATAATAATTATTATTATTATTATTTAAAATATAATTTTATTACTTTTTGAGAGGCAAAATCTCTAATTTAGTATTTATATTAAACTTTGAAAAAATAATTTTTTTCAATTGACATTATAGCTAAATTATTTAATATTTCTTGTAATATAATTGAACGTAAATAAGATTCAATTAATTTTAATGTTAAAACAATTTTCAGCGAGAACTAAAGTCATAAGAATAGTTAACAATCACAAAAATAGTTAAAAAGAAATTAATTTATCACATGGTGAAATCACATTTTTTGATTTCAAAAAATATTGACTAGTTAATTTTATACACCAAATTTCCAATCCTTTTTTCAATCTTTTCTTCCAATTTGAAGTTTTTAAAAATGCCATCAGTAAGCATGAGTCAAGGATTAAAGTATCTTCTCCAAAGTAATCGTGAATCACGTCCACAATTTATGTAAACATATATAATTAAAAAAATATATTCTTTGTCTTATCAATTTTAATAGTCGAAGTAAAAACAATACAAAAACTAAGCTAGTGAATATTATTCCGATAAAAAATATGTGAAGATTAAAATAATTCTGAACACAAATAAATTTATAAAAAGTTAATAAAATTTCAATTAATTAAATATCTTAAATTTATAACCAAAAATTATATAATAAACAACATAAAATGATTACCATGTGTCAATTGAGAGAGCACATTGTAGATGCAAATTACAGTTCAATTTTGTAAATTGTAAGAAGTTAGTCAAAATCAAATCTATTTTTCAATGAGAAAGAAACAAGATTGGCCAAAAATCCAGGAGAGGATTCAAAACTGGATTTAAAACTGAATTTTGATTGGATTTGACGAATTTGGAAAATCCTGTTTTCAAACTTAAAAATCCGGGGCTGGATTTCAAACTGAATTTTGTATTGAGTAATGCAGAAACCTATTTTCAGTGGGATTTGAAAGAGGGCCGATCCTAGGACTATAACTATGACTTCCAACTACTTTTTAGGGACTTTTGGCAGAATTTTGGTACTTTGGGAGAGCCACCAAATGACTAAAAATCAACATAGGAAGAGAAGAGTTGCGAAATGAGTTTTTATTCTTTTTGCTTCATTTACTAAACTAAGGGACATCAAGGTGAGAGGGAGACTAAACATCAGAAGAAAAGCAGAAAATAGTAGGCGTACGTTTCCATAACTCGTTCAAGCTCGAACCAAAGCAAGGGTTTCAAGAAAAAAAAAAAGATCAAAGGTAACTCTAAATCTCGAAAGAAACCCTAAATTAGGTTCTGTTTCTATCCGGATTTTGAATATGTTAGAGACTGAATTTATGATAATTCAAAGAACAAAAGTTGGAGGAAATTACACATTATACCAAGTTAGACTTCTATTTTTTTATGAAAATGCAATCCTCCCATTTTAATTATAAAAATGACAACACCCTAAATTATTTGACAAAAATGTCAGACTTATAAATCTCTCGTCTCTCTCCCATTCCACCTTCTTTGTGCCTCTTTCTCCATTCTATCTCCTTCCTCTCCTCTTTTTTCCACCACTATCTCCTCCTCTACTCTCCTAGTTTTTCTATTCTTCCCTTCGCTGCAACCTCCTTTCCTCTCCTCCTTCCTCTCTCTTTCTGACCTTAACCTTCGACGATCACTCTTTCTTTGTAAAACACTTATACTTTTCATGATTAAATTATAATTATATAACCACATAAAACCATATATCATTATGGAAATTCAACAAGAAAGTATACTTGTCGAATGCAAATATAATCATATACATTAGCACAAGTTATATATACAAGCAGCTAGTTTCAAAGTTCTACAAATGCAAACCAAAAGATATTTAGCTAACTATATATACAAATATTGAGAAGGAGGTAGTTTAAAGGACCAATCGGCTGACCTGTTATTCATTTAGCTATCTACAGACTTCTAGCTCAAAATAAACTGAAAAGATATACTAGCAATAGTCGCCTAAAAAAATATTGCACTTTATATAAGTCGCAACTTAATGGGTACAAATTATCACAGATCAAAAATATTGCACTTTATATAAGTTGCAACACAAACATTCCAAATAAACTATTGAATAGCAATACTGTATAAGCGTATGCATGTGCCATTGTAATCTATTTTATATGTTGTAACCAAACAAGCCAAGTATCACCCCAAAATTCTTGTATCCCACTGTGTAATTGGTTAGCCAACACCCTCTGAAAATTGACCCGAAGGTCTCCTGTGTAATAATGATTTGAATGTCTCCAATATGAAAATATGAATTGGAGGTCTCTTATGTGATATTGATTTCAAAGTCTATAGTGTGAAAATATGACATGTACGTCCTACAGTGAATATAATTTGTGTTGGAGAATTTTTCCTCAATCCCTTAGTTGAGTTTGGAGAGCAAAAGTGAGTTGAAGTAAGAGAGAAAAAATAACACCAAAACAATCCCTACAATTTATAGCGGTTCAACCAACCTTATCTACGTCCACTACCTAAGTCTCACTACTTAGGATTTCCACTATAACAGTGATTGATTCAGGCTCAATCCAATAAAGCCAATACAATGAGGTTGATTGCGGCTAAACTCCTCCAAGGCCTACATAAGGTTGATTCTCGGTTCACACCTCTAAATCCCCCAAAATGTTTTTTTCTTTAAGTTCACAACAAATCTTTCTAACACTCAATGTGCATATAAATTGTTTACAAATAATAAAGCTTTATGCTAGAGTTTGATGTTTGAGCTTGATGCTTGTGAATTGATCTCTAGTTTGATCTTTGGTGATTTTGTTTGTAGAAATTGATAGGAGTGTCAACACAATGTTTGCATATGTTGTTCCACACTTTCTTTGCCTTCTCTTCATTTATTTATAACATTTTCATGCCATATGACCATTGGAATAAAGTAACTAGCCGTTGGGGTGCATTTAATGTTGTTTTTTGTAGTCTAGAACCTTTAACATACGTTATGGAATGCTAACGTGTGTTGATCATCATCCAACCCAAGTAATGTACATTAAACATGGGCTCGGCGTACGTGAACTGACTTCCAACCCAAATAACATACTTTAAGTGTGGGCATGATGTCCTTTATAAACTGACTTCCAAGACTTGACACACTTTAAACGTGGGCACATTATGTGACTTCCAAGACTTGCATTGCAACTTCCATCTTTCTTTAGTGATTTACTCTAAGTCTAACATTTTGCTCAACATCAAAACATAAATGGATCTTTATGTTGATTAAACATGATCCAACAATTTGCGAATACAAAAGCAAGATGGTCACAATGTCTTTATTAAGCCCAATATGAATGAATTAGCATATAAAACGTATGAGAACCAATGAACATGTAAAATCATTCTCTTCCATATAAACTATCAGTATTCTCAACATATTCATATAGCAATCCGTATCCAAATTCGCTACATATATTATAACACTTAACATTATACACAAAGATCATCTAAACACAACAAGTCACCGATTTGTCCAACTATTCATATCAGGAGCACAATTTTGTATACAAATCATATAATACACATTTGAATATAATCTCAAGTTCATACTCACATTGCTTCCAATAGATGCTAAGCATTGATAACTTTTAGTTTTCCGATATGAGGTTATTCTGATCTTCTAGATCTATCAAAGATTAAAACTATATATTAAAATCTAATTTATTCATATTCTAAAAAATTACTTATTGATCCACTTTTTGAAATTTATTTTGCAGTTTAGTCCAAGTTTCATAGAAAATGATGGAAACTTTTACTGTAGTTAGTTTCTAAGCTAATCATATTTCCAACATATAATGACCTGTTGAGTTTCTCATTTTCTTGCCTTATTATCTAAATTTCCAGTTCAGTCCCGTTTTCCAAAAAAAAACACACCAAAACAATCCCTACAACTGGCTTCCAAGTTTAATTACAATAGAACAATATGTATTTCTATTAAATTATTTGTACCTACAGACTTCCTATTAAAGCACCGTTTAATTTACTTAAAAGTAGAAATCATAAGCTTTCTGTCTATATAAAATAATAGTTCTAACTCAATTTGTACGATTTTTGGTGAATTTCTAAAATCAAACTACTAGCTTCTTAGCTTCTGCATCAAGGCAGGTTGAGTATCACCTAGTGTTGTACAATAGTTCAGCCATTTTAGCTCCAAATTGAACTCTGTAAATTGGATAAGAAACTAGACAATATATCTTTCTAAACATATAAACCAAGGTTTCTAATTCAATCTACATCGTTTGTGGTAAATTTCCAAAGTTAGGTCAGAGGCTATAACAGGGCAACCAGAACTTCACTCCGTGTTTTGATAACTGATTATTCGATTTTAACTCCAAATCAAGATCCATGTTGAAACTAGACTCATATATAATTGTTTTTGTGAAATTTCAGACCCTAATTCAAACTACAGATAACGCAGCAAAACCTTTGAATCTGAGCTTGACTTTTATTTTACCCTCAGCTACTTCTAGCTATTACTAAACCTTTTCTATGTTTATAATTCAACCAGTTAAACCATCAGTTCAAGATTCCACATCAGCCATAGACATTAGAAGAGCTTTTATAAAAATAATCTGGAAGGATAAAACTAATTTGAACAATTAATTAAGCTAACAATTATACAGTTGCAATTGAGTACCTTTGCCTTTGTATAAACCCTTCTTTAGAGAGGATTGATGGTCAGTTGCGTGGGAGTTCTCCTGGACAGAATTTTGGGACTAGAGGGTTGGTTGTGTGGCTGTGTTTTCAAACAATAATGAGTGTTTAAAAGGGCTGGTCTGTATATATAAGAAAATAAAGTTAAGTGGGTTTATTTTTCTTACCCATCCAAACGAGATTCATCTTTGACTAATTTCATGCGTGTGTAGGCGTCATGAGTTTCTGATAATGTGAAGGACCTTATGGATCCGTAATATAGCATGTGCAAAGCTTGAGTGAGTATGTTCCTTAAAAAAAAGTGTTACATAAAGTACACTGTTTTAATTCTTAACCTCACTTCCTCTTTTCTATTCTTTTAAGTCTTTAGCTAACTTCACTTGATGATTTTTTTTTCTTTTCAATTCCAATACTTTATATGATTTCTAATTCTGTTTGACACAAATTTAAAATAGAATTTCAATTCTAACAATAATTACACTATTTTGCTTTTGATCTATACTAGATGCGACTACGCGACTGCACCTTATAATCATACACTAACTATTTTTTTTAATATTTATCTTTGTATCTTGAATTCTAATTATAGATCATTAACTTTATGCCATGAAAATGCATACGCAATACATGTATGAATATACATGTATGGTTATTTAAGGTTGGGATGTCACACTCTTTCTCTCTTTGAAATTGCCAATCCGGTGGATTAACAACGGCAATGAGTCAATATGCCACAACGGAGAATATCAATCTCTCTCTCTCTCTTGCTCTCTCTGCTTTGGTGGCTATTCCAAGGTTTGGTGGCAACGCTTAGGGTTTGAAGACCCTAGCCGCACACAACGATGGGGAGAAGATTTGATGACTAAAAAAAGTAATGTATCGAGACTTGAAATTTTGCAAAATTACACTATTAGTCTTTAAATGGTGGAAGAATGGTGGACAGACGGTGAGCTTTTTTGTCTACCATATATATACTTATTGTCCATCTAAAAATAAATAAAATCCTATTACTAAATGAAACAAAATTTAATTTAGTGGAAATATGATGGGTAGATGGTGGAAATTTTTGTTCACATATATATATTTGTTGTCCACTTAAAAGCCAATAAAATCTTTTTATTAAATGAAATAAATTTAGAGATGGTGAACAAATGATGATGTACAACTGTTGTTCACTTTGTACTGTTAAATTTCAGATTATCATACTTTTGTAAATATTTTCTCATTGTTTGTTTTTAGAACTAATTTCATGTATGTTGCAACTTTGCAAAGTTGACATTTATTTTTCTGCATCTTTGTGTTTTTTACCGAAATTTGTGTGTTATGCATTTGTTTAAAAGTCGTAGGCCGACACAAGACCGATCAATATTTCTAAGTTATTCAAGCCCTGCTATTTGAAAATACCAGATCCACCACTGCTTTCCTCTCAAAAATCTCAAACAAGGGCCAGTGCATTTAAATAAAACGTGATTTAATTATACATGTCACTACTATAAATGGTCCGTTTGCAGGATATGGTTCGATGGATAGAGGATAACGGGACATATAGAGTTAACACATTGGGCAGCCATCAAGGAAACAAAGAAGCAGCAGTAAAGGAGCATGTCAAATTCGAACGCAGTAGCAAATGGTGTAGCAGGAGCAGTTGGTGGTATTATTGCCCAGATCATCACTTACCCTCTTCAAACTGTTAGTTCCCATTTTTGTTTCGGAAATGGATGGATTTTTATGGATAGAGGATATAACAGTATTCTTCTGCCATCATTATCTTTGTTTCAATATCTTATCATATTTAGTATTTAAATATTTCAGGTAAATACACGGCAGCAAACAGAGAGAATCGCCAAGAAGAAGAAGGAGAGTCTTGTTCAAGTTGATTCCCACTCCAAAGTCAAAGCAAAAAGCACACTTCTTCAAATTCTTGAGGTAAAACTCGCAATTCGCTTTCTGGGTTTACTGGTTCTTTTTTTTTTTTTTCCTTTTTCGTTATGTCAATCATTACTGTGATATTGGCAAATTGTGGATGTTGCTTAGGTGATTAGTACTGAAGGTTGGGGTGGACTTTACAGCGGCCTCAAGCCTTCTCTGTTTGGAACTGCTGCTTCTCAGGTGATCAAGTTCGCATTCTTGCTGCTAATTCTTAATTTTCATAATATTGTTGAATATGGTTGAATAACGTGTCAATATTGTTGCGAATCTATGATGAAGGGAGAATTTTCGCATTAAGTGAACTCACTGAAGTAGAATATAGAAGTCAATTCTCCATTATGGTCCGACATACTTTATACTTATTTTGAGATTTATTCTCATATCTATCCCTTATTTCAGAAGAAAATAGAAGTCAATTTTCTTGGAAATGATTCTTGATGTACAGCAAGCTACTATATAATTTAGTTGTCTTTTTTACTGTATATTATTTAGTTCTGTTTCAAGATTTTATCGTCTATTCTTGCTGTTTCAGTGTACAGCTAGTTTAAGATTATCTGTTTTTTTTATCATTTTGATTGATTTTTTCGGTTATCATTGCTAGGGAATTTACTACTACTTTTATCAAGTTTTCAAAAACAAGGCCGAGGCCTTAGCAGCTGCTCGGAAAGCCAAAGGACATGGAGATGGTTCTGTCGGCATGTTTTCCTGGCTTGTTGTGGCTGCTATTGCTGGGTGAATCCTACATCATAACCCCTGTTAAAATAATCGCATGTTTATGGGATTGATTGAACATATGTTAAGTGCCTAGTATCAAATCTGGACCATGCTCAAGGACAAGTATACATCTGCCTGGCTATCAAGTAGATAGTTGAACCATTGACCAAAAAAAAAGTAGATAGTTGAACCAGCAATTTGCAATGAATACGGCACATAGTGATTTTTGCATTCTCCTCATGATAGAATAGATAGTTTGGATTAATATATTGATGATACTTGCTTCACGATGCAGGTGCTTGAATGTATTGTTCACCAACCCAATATGGGTCCTTGTGACTCGCATGCAGGTGTGGTTGGTTATCTTGCATACAATCTTATTTTATATAATACCATAGTCATTGGAATTGTTCCTGTTGTTTGAATCAAGTCATCATTGCTTTGGATTCAATGTTTGTGCTATCTAGTGGTTGGCTTCTATAAGGTGCAAAATAACATATCTTTACCATTATGCCAATGAACAGATAATGAGAAATTCTTAGTGGGTAATATTTTCCCTTTTTTCATATATCATGGAAGTTTGAATTACAAAATATGTGTATTCATGTGTACTGGATTAGTACATTTTTTCAAACTGTTAATGGACTAATATCTTGAAGAGCTTGTACCAAAAACAGAAATATCTTGGAGAGCCACAAAATTTGTTCAACTAGTTTTAGCTCATAATATCTGAGAGTAGGATAGATTATTCGTATTTCTTGCAGACACATACTCAAGCAGAGAGAAAAATTATGGAGGGAAAAAGAGAAGCTTTATTGATGGAAGCTAAAGAAAGTGGCTTTACAGCTTCAACTTTGCGAGAAAAATTTGCTGAACTAGATTTACTAAAGCCTTGTCCATATGGAACAGTACAAGCAGTAAGTATCCATCCTCCTCATTCTATTTGCGGTAAAATCTTTTTACGATGTCTCGCTTGATCGTGGTGGGAAAATGATTTTATCCTCTTTTTTGCTTCAGAAGGATGTTGTTTTATCTTTTCCTTCTGTGGTACCAGACTCATTTATTAAATGATTTTCGTTGGCTTGGGTTTTAGTTTGTTAGATCAGGATTATAACTACTTCTTTACTTGTTGGTAACATTTTATCATTGTGCGCAATATTCAGAAAAGGTCTATCATTTGGCTGTATAAATGACCAACAATAGTGGTTGAAGTATTTATCTTCTTTTTTCCCTCCCTTTCTGTAAGGTATGTGAAGTTTACAATGAGGCAGGAATTGTTGGATTTTGGAAAGGAATCGTCCCAACCCTTATAATGGTGAGTCACATTTTGATTGCTTTCTGGTATTTACTATTGATCTGTTCTTCATAGGATTAAACTTTTGACGCCAGGTCTGTAATCCATCAATCCAATTCATGATTTATGAGACCTCATTAAAGCACCTCAAAGCAAAGCGTGATACCAACAAGCGTGGTTATAAAAATGCAACAGCTTTGGAGGTATATAAACTACCTTTGATGATCAATTTTGGTAGCATCTTGCTGATTCACCTTGGTTTTATGTTGGTCATTTTCTACCATGTTTGGGTTTGTATGTGCATGGTGAATCTTTTATCTTGTCCTGTGTAAAAGGTATTCTTTCTAGGAGCCTTGGCAAAATTGGGAGCAACTGTCACAACATATCCCCTATTGGTCGTCAAGGTAATTTCAATCTCACTTCAAACATTTACACATGATAACTAAAAAGAACGATTTACCTATCTACAGTTCTGTGGGCAAATTGAAATTTTCATTTATGACTAGCATTGTCTCCCTTAATAATAGACATGCTACTGGCGGAGTTTTCTACTTCACACCAGGACACTAAATTTAGTATGTCACAATCATTTGGACAAATAAGAGTAATGTCATGCAATTTTCTATTGTAGCAGCCTGTGATTTTTGGTAAGAGGATACATGGGGCAAATGAAATATAAATAAACAAAACTCACACTCCCAACCCAAAGTACGAACGTGCATATGTTTGTGTCTGAGGTATGATCTTCTATGTGTTTTTGCAGTCGAGACTTCAAGCAAAACAGGAAATTGGTGGAAATAGCTCTTTGAGATATTCAGGTTTGTTTTCAAATTGATGCTGGCTTGGAAGAATTTGGAAATTTGGACTTCTTGAAGTTTATTCTTATCAACCTCACCGACAATTAATTTATTTCAATTGCATTTCTCTATTTTATTCTTCTGTGACATTCATCTTTACTAAAAAGACTGCAAATACACCAATTCTCATTGTTACTTGTAGTAATTTTTTCTGCGGTACTACCCTGATCGCCATCATAATAATTTCCTTGGATGATTTTAAAAAAAAAATGGCCTATAGAATTTCACTGTTTATAGATCTGCTTTCCGTGTGCATAATTGTATGGACTCATGTGAACTGCATGTTAAATTAGTTCACTTATTGAATACTCTCCCATCATTGTTGCATCATGAATGACAGGACCACTGAAGCATGCCCAAGTTGGTAAAATGTTTGACAAAATTAGCTTGTGTGACTAGTCTCTTACAGTTTTCTATACATGCTGGACTCTGATTGCTGGTGGAAGTGCAAGATGGATGTGAAGAAATTATACAAAACTTAAAAATAATTGAGAAATGGAACCCCTTTAATTGGAAGGAGCTTCTTTTTTATGTAAATGAATATGATCTGATAAATTCAAGTACTTCATACGCTATATGGACACTTCTAAATATTGAAGGACTAGATTTTAGATGGCATATATTTCAGAGGCTAAGCCTATAACTTTTTAATAGTTTTTCCTAATCAATTTAAAATCCAAATATATTTCAGAGATTATCGCATTACTTTCCTGTTGACTTGAGCATGCATCTTCATTTTCCTTTATTCTTGTTACAAGGTTATATTAGTATTACTACTAAGCGCATGTCAATTTAGTGGTAACACGTCATAACATCATCTGATTGAAAGTGCAGGTACTTTTGATGCCATAGTTAAAATGATCCGTTATGAAGGGTTGCCTGGTTTTTATAAAGGAATGAGCACAAAAATAGTCCAAAGTGTTTTTGCCGCTTCTGTACTTTTCATGATGAAGGAGGAGGTTGTTAAGGCTTACTTGGTACTGGCAGATAAGAGCAAGAAAGTTCTATTGAATTTTACTGGCTAATTTTTCTTTGCCATACAGAAGAGAAAGATGTGTGTCCATGTCCATTTACCGGGCATTTATAGATATGGACCATTTATTCATGATTATGATATGATCATGATTTGGGGAACATCCTAGCTTGGAAGAGACATTTCTCGGCATCTTTGATGCACTACTGTGAGTCATTTGTCCCCCATCAACAAGGATGTTCTGTAAATTATTGAGGATAACGTCCTCTTATCGGAGTTCAAGAATGAAGAAGAATCAAATTTATGATGTTAAAAACAGCTTCTTATGCATAACTCTGTCTTCTTCACAACTTTGTGCAGTATTTATGAAATTCCTAATTACAACTTAATTTTCTTGTTCATTTTATTCAGCATTCAGGGTTTGTGAGTCAAACATGAGCAGAAAAATAACAGAATCTATTGGGACGTTTTTATTTTTGGAATGAAGTACGGTGAAATTACATCTGTTCTCATCTCCTTATTCCTTTGTTTAATGATTTGGAATCCACTGCCATGTAATCATGCCTGTATTGAGGATTTAGCAACATGAGGCAGGGTGGAATGGATAGATTTTATGACTGTAGCATGGTGCTGAAGTTTGGTTCTCTTTGGTTGTGATGTTTTCTTTTCTTTCCATTAATTCTTCAGGTGGTGCTTCAAGCAGTCGTAGAGCTACTTCCTGACATCCTTGAAGATTCAATATATTTGAGCTTTCAATTTATAGTGATGCCTTGAGCATATAGGTTACAGCGGATGACATCTTGGCTAATGTAATGGCAATATCTGCTTAAGTTTCCTGGGTAAATAATAATCATTATTTTTCTTTCATTTTTTAACAGTGCTAAAGAATAATCCTTCACAGGAAGATCGACTAAAAGAATAATGAGTGGGTTAATTTTATTCGTGGTAACTGAAGTCGGGCCAAAAGTGTAGCGCGGTCACAAAAGTGAAATTTTGTTCAAGAATAGCGCTTACATTTTTGTGCTCAATTGTCACAATGACTCCCGTTTTTGAAAAATCGGTGGCAAAAATTCTTTTAACAAATGATTTATTAAAACCACTTTTTGTTGCTATTTTTTAATCCCTTTAAAAAATTATTTATACCATGACTTTTTCTTTAAGTGAACCTTCATAATGCTTGGGAGTCTCAATAAAATACTATATTTTATAATAACCTGCAAATACGCATAAATAACATTGAGCTCCATTCCAATGATCATTTTTAAATCATTTCTTAGTACAAATTACAGGATAAAATACTGTTAATTTTAAAATATAATAAAAGTTAACCAAATTCTTCTTGCAAGTCAGACAACTAAAATCAAATAAATTTTCAATTTGAGACCATTCAAAAAAAAATCTGTTAGACCATATTGCCATCTTGAAATTCCAAACTGCAAGCAATTAAAAAAAATGTAAGTAAAATGATACTTTTAAAATATATACAAAATTTAACAAAACTAAGTCTCTTATATAACTTATTGCGGTGTAGTTGAACAATAATCTATCAAGTCTTCTAAGTTGCCTTCAAATTCATGTTACTTATCTTCCAAAAAAGGGGATGCAAGGCATTTGGTTGAGATAATGATGAATTTTTTCGACTACGACGTGGTTCTTTTCTTGTTTCAAGACAATTTTTAGACCATTTATTCCCCTTAAATTTAGGTTCTCTTTTCTCTTTCCTTTCAACTATTACTTCTTCTCCGTTAATAGAGACTACATTTATAACATTTGAAAAAAAATTTCACCTTAGTAGATTCTTCAGTCAACACATTTCCCAAAGAAGAAATCAATGCAACCAAAATATACTCAATAATATCACATGCCGCTGGAGTGGAAACATATTTAGAAATAGAGCAAGTAAAATCATTTATGTACCTATGATACTTAACTGCACCCTTAAGTTCAAAAACTTCCTTCGTTGTATTTGGCGAGACTAATATTTTCCGCACATCTCTCGTCCAACTAGGTAAGATGTTCTCATTTGGTAAACGAGGAACAAAGTCAATACTTGTTTGTTTCAATACCCAAACAATATGATAGCAGATAATACCAATAAAATTAAAATTTTTGCATCTTTTTCATGGATGTTTTGCATTCATCATTATCAAAATCGAACTCAACATTTTCTTCCCTTAAAAATAAATTTCCAATAATATGATAAATATTACGTTTTGATGAACAAAGACAATGTAGGTGAAATTTCAAGGAATTTTGTAACTATGAACTATTCATTCTCTTTTCTAACATTATTCATTTTTTTTTGACAAAAAATGGCATTTGCTAATCCAAATAAAGTAAATAAATTCATTGAGATCTTAAATCTAGAGTAACTATATATTTTTTTCAAGTAACCTATGGTATTGATTTAAAATACAATGACTTTGTTGTAATTGTGGGTACACAATTTTTCCCTCAATAAAATCATGTTTAACAGTGTCAGATAAGGTTTTAATGAGAGCATGATATTGTTAAAATAGACATACTTTTCAACTATTTTATATTTGACTATGCAATATAATGTTCATTTTGAAAATAAAAAAAACTATGCAATATTATATTTTAGGATAATTGAATAAGTTTTGATTGTGGGTGGCAAGTTTAGACGGTACTTTCAAGACGGTACCTTATACATTATTACAATTTGTAATTGGATATTGGTCACTAAAATCTTCATAAAATGCTTTAACAAATTAGAGGCAAAAAAGAGTTATGTAACATATTATGAGGTGGAGCTCGATCTTACATATATATATATAATTGTGTAGCCAATCATTTACCGAATTTAGTAAGAAGGAAAATAAGTGATTTAGGGTGGATGAATGTGACGAAAAAGAGTTAGATTAGCACAATATTAAGAATTCAAAGTATAAAACATTAAATGAAATTTGTCTATGCATTGAAAAATTGAATTATTAAATAGTATACCTCAAAAACTATGTAAAATGGTTGATGGATATTTTTAGAATGAAAATTTTGAATAATAATTTTTGGACAAATATATTTCTATTGATCCGAATATATTTGAGCCAAAATTATTTATTGCTTTTTTCTCTTTGTTTTTTTATATCTGTTTTGAAAATATACACTCTCCAAGGATCCGATATTAGTGTCCCTTGTTTTCATAGATCACCTATTTATGACTAAATTTCTAATTAATAATCCTAAACTATCAGTCTCAAGTTATATTACTTGACATGGGTTGGATCGTATTTCGTGTTGTTTAAGCTAGAATGGCAGGGAGTGGATTTGGCTTTTTCTATTTGAAAAACGAAAAAATGGCGTAAGAAGCAACTATCTAGGATCGGGACTCGACTACTTCACAATGCTCTCCCTTCCATTGGAGAATAGGCACTAATTCTTCATCGTAGATGAGAGTAGAAATACATTACAACATAATCCGTCCCAAGGTTCAAATCACTCCAAGATGTATACACAAATGCTGACAAAATGCAAAAATGGTAAGCAACCATTTTGCAAACATTACCACAAGAGTGGAGTATTTCAACATTAACAAGAATCTTGCACCGTAATAGCCTAATGCAACCATTTCATTGTTCGCCCCCTATTTCTGCCCTTTCTTTCTCCACAAGTCTCCAAACATCCTTCTCCCGGAGCCCTTGCGCTTTACGCTTCC
>CAODLS012525335.1:0-14111 GCA_948243855.1 Flueggea neowawraea
AATCAATGGTAAATCACCTACCGAGGTACCAGCAGGTTTGTCCAGAACAACATAAGATTCTTCCACGGCTATAATTCTCGACTTCCAATCGATTTCATAGCACCTGAAAAAAAGAAAAGTTGTGTCAACAAATATTGCAAAACAGAGAACAACAACGAGTAACCATTTAGCACTGGCTTTTACCTTGGAAAGCGTTTAGGATGGACATGAACACGCAAATATGTTCCAACTTCAAGAAACTGATCAGTATGAGTAATCCGGAATGTCTTCTGTGCTTCTCGTACTGTTTTTCCTTTGATTGAAGCCCTCTTCTTCAAAACAGATGGAGCTGCAACTTCTTTAAAGACCCTTATTTGCTCAGGAGTAGCAGTGGGAGGTGGCTGTGGACATACAAGGGCATAATGTACAGCTCCAAATTGGATAAGATCTACAACAAACCTTCAAGGAATGAAAATTCATACCATGCTCATTCAATATTCAATGACTGACAGTCTCCCAACTCAGAAAAAAAATCCGCAATTCTATTTCTAACGATCAATGAACACTAAAACACACACAAAGCAAACACTTACTGTGGAGGAAGCTCAAGTGCTTTACATATATAGTCTAGAACCGGACCGTCTTCCATAACAACTAAATGTTCAACTCTTGGAGGAAGATTGTATGATGGGCACGGAAGCAATCGATTATATTCATGATGGCTAAAACAAATATATTCCCATTAACTTAAAAAACTTGTAGACATGTAAGATAAGAAATACCCAACTAAAAATAAGCAATAAAGGTGGGAACTTTGAGGTACCCATTAAGAGGAGGAGGAGGAGGAGCAGCGGCAGTTGAAGTAGAGAGAGGAATGTCATGCTTCAAGGACTGATAGGAACACCCTCTCTTGTTTGGACTCAAAGAACAAAAAAGCAAAGCACTCTTGTCGTAGTGGTGGTGGTGCTTAATGAAAGAATAGGGATGAGCGGATGTTAAAGTGCGCAGCAGTCTTGCTGGCGCACCGAGACTCCGGTAACCACAGGTGAACATTGAAGCTATATTCAACGAACCCATCTCCACTCTCCAGTAGGCCAGTAACTGACGAGTGAGCGGGCGAGAGGGCGGCTGGTAGTAGTCGTGGATAGGTTCCAGATAGTTTCATTGGACCAAACTATTGGTTGGCCTTTGCAGTCCAATATTCGGATACTGTTCTCGGTTTTTTTAAATAATTATGACAAACGTCAATATAAAATCTTTGAATTCAACAAACAGAAATATCAGTTTTTTAATTATTAAAATATCAATCTTTTTAATGTTCAATTTTTTAAATACTATAATCTTAATTATTCAGTTAAAAAATACCACATTTTATCACATAAAAATCAATTTATCTTCTCATTTTGTAAACTTTTTTCTCTCTTATCATTTTTCCCTCTTATCTCACACATTTGGTTCTCTCGTGTCTCTGCTTATGTCTCTTCAGCCAAACAAACTCGTCAGCACCGTCATCCTCTCTCTTAGTCTTTGCCTCTGCCGAACAAATCCTAATCCTCCTCAGTCATTAGCATTGCCATCCTTGCTTCCTTTCATCTCTCTATTCTCTCATGTAATCCTCCTCAGCGCTGCCATCCTTGCTTCCTCTCCTCTCTCTCTTCTCTCTGTCGTCGCACACCTCTCTCTCATTCGTATCCGTAATGTCGCGTCCTTCCAATCTGTCCGTCCTTTTCCTCCACTCTCTTTAGATCTTTAGTCTCCTAAGCTTTGTCTCGTTCACCACCTAAAATCTTTCTGTCACCACCAGATCTAGAAACGGAGACCCAATGTGACCAAATTCCATGCCTCTTCAGTTCGTCATCTCGAGGTGGCGGCGGCATGCGATTTGTCGTGACAGTAGCAACGGTGTGCGATTTCGGGAGACAGCTAGGGTTCCAAAACCTTAACAACTGTCTTTTTTTATTTTTTTTCAAAATTAAGTAAATACCCTTAGTTTTATAAAAATTTAGAAAATTCTTTTTTATTCATTATTTAGTATGAAAAAACATTTTAATTGTGTTTGTTTTAGCTTGTTTTTAATGACTTTGGTTGATTTATTTGAATTATATTGATTTTGTGCAGGGGTGGATGCATTTGAGACGTACAGATACATGTGGATGCCTGTGTATACATACGTTCGTAAACCACTGGACACCCAAATTATTTTTTTCTAAATAAAGCAAAACAAAACTAATAAATATAAATAATTAAACTTAATTTATGAAATATAAATACCACACAAAAGTATATAAAAATTAAAATTTGAATACATTTGAATACTATAAAAAAATTATAAAAGATTGAGATTTGGATACATTTTAGATCGAAAAAAATTGTAAAAATGATATTAAAAATTGTAATTTGGAGGCATTTAATTTAAAAAAAATATATCAAAAATTTATTAAATTTTATATTAAAAATTGTAATTTGGAGATATTTGAATACATATGGATACAAATAGATATATTTGAATACTACAGGATACATTCTAAATGGTGAGATTTCTTTCTCCCTTGGAATTTATCTTTTCCGCAAAAAAATCAATTTCTCGAGAAAGTATCGAGAGTTTTTGCTAAAATATTTTTGCTAAAATATCTCAAATTCTCGGTTAATTTCTCAATCAATTAAAAACTTGGTATTTTTGCAATATGTTTCAAACGTGTTTTATTTGTCAAAACGTGTTTGATGCATAGTAAAAACCCAATTCTAAACTTTAATTTAGTATAAATGGTAAAGTGTACGGGCGGGCAATCAAAAGGTAAAAGGAAATTGTAGCCTATGTATTGTTTTCACATCACTCTTATAAATTCGATGTTACATATTTATGCATAAATTCATATTCAATACGCATCTTTTCATGTTTTATATGCTTCCAAGATGTCAAATGTCCCAGCTGTATTCCGTAAAAGCCATTTTCGCCTTATTTTTTTATTTCAAATTTAGAATCCCTAGGTTTTGGATTTTGCTCTATATGTACTCCACTATTATTTCTTTTATGAACTCTCTCTCTCATAATTTCTCTCTTCTATTTTCTATCTGTCATGGTTCCTCTCATGCTCTCTCTCTCTCCTCGTCTTTCTCTATATTGTTGCTCTCTTCTAGCTGTTGCCACTGCCTCCAACAACTTCGATCAAACACTACCTCCAAAAATCATATCTAGATCCTGCAACATCCTCTTCAGTGCTAAAAAAGTTCTCTCTCCTCTCTGACCACACCTCACCTCCTCAAAGCCGCCTCTCCTCTTCCCTACACCTACACCCTCACGCATTTTCCAGTCACTTCCATCTCTCCCCTCGCCTCTCTCCATCATCCTACAAATGCTCGTTGTCTTTCATTCACTGCCACGCCTCTACCTTTCCTTTGATTTTGTTTTTTATATTTTAAAATAACAGGTGCTAACTGTATTAGATTTGTTGTAACTTAGTGGTGTTTTTCGGCTTATGCTGGTGAGCCGTTGTTTTCTAGTTGATTTTTTGTTTAATTTATTTTAGTTGGTTAGTGGTTATTTTTCGGTTGATTTCTGGTTATTTTCTGCTTAATTTGCTTTAGTTGGTCAGTGGTTGTTTTTTGGTATTTTCTAGTTGTTTTTTTTTTCTTAATTTGTTTAGGTTGTTATTGATAGTTTTTCGGTTGATTTCTGATTGTTTTCTACTTAATTTGCTTTAGTTTGTTAGTAGTTGTTTTCGGTTGATTTTTGATTGTTTTCTGATTAATTTTTTGCTTAATTTGTTTTAGTTGGTTAGTGGTTGTTTTCTGGTTGATTTTTAGTTGATTTAATGTTGTTTTTAAGTTTACAGCATACAAAAAAAAACTAGTTAATTTGCTTTCGTTGATCAGTTGTTATTTTTCAGTTGATTTTTGGTTACTTAGCTTTAGTTGGTTAGTAGTTCTTTTTTGGTTGATTTCTGGTTGATTTTTTGCTTAATTTGATTTCTGTGTTTTTTTGTAATGATTGTGAATTATTTGTTATGTCTTTTACTGTCTGTTTTGTTACTGGGAATAAAATTAAAACTTCTAGTTTTGGCATGGATTATCATTGCTCTAGGCAGGCATCTTGCTTTACAAACATGCAAAGAAAAAGCAAGATGAGAGTTTCCAAAGTAATGATGAAGCTCCTCATGAGCCACAGCTCAAAAACTTGAAGAATTAGGGATTGGTTTATAGTGGATATAAGTGATTTAGAAACAGTGATATGATCTAGTATAGTTAGGTTTAACATTGACTATTGTATATGTTGAAATACTAGAATTTCATGTATATTGATTAATGTAGTTTTATAGTTGAATCTTCTTAACTTTTGTTGCAGACTTGATGTTGTTTGAATCTTTCTATTTCTAATTAACAAGTTTATTTTACTTTAATTTTAGTTGATTTAATGTTGTTTTTAAGTTTACAAAAGACAAAAAAAATAAGAAAAAAAATACTAGTCTATAATTAAAATAAATTAAAAAAACTCATTCATGCATATACGTGACAATGCATAGAGAATATGTTGGCATGGCTATACGTGAAGAAAATGAATGGACGCATAGAAAATTTAAACGAAGGCCTAGAAAATTCAAACAATGTGACAACAACGTAAATGTAGAGTTTTGATTTTTGTTTGATATAATTGTGTGTAATTGGCCCAAAGGATAAAGTGGGGCACCAGTTCGCGTGACTATATGCTTCCAAGAAATCCTCCCTCACCCGCGTGAATTTGGATCGTCACAATTCTCACTACTCTGTACCATCTGCGTTGGTGACTAATGTAGCTCGGCTTAAGTTCTATTAAATATTAACTAATATTATATCTACGCATTAATTTAATAAAATAACTATTTTTTTATATTAAAATATAATCAAAAAATTAATTTTAATTAATTAAACAAAAATTATAAATTAGAAAATTAATATTAATATTTAAAGTTAGTAAATTTTTTCAACTTTTTGATAAGTAATTTTATAGTTGATTAATACAGAATTTTTTACCTATATTATTATTTTTTGAAAAAGAGTTAAATACACAAATTATATAATTTATTGATAAATAATTTTTTATTTCTCTTATTATTATTCATTTAAAGAAATTTAAATACACTAACTTAAAATATATTGACATATTTTATACTATATAAAAACATATCATTTTTTTCTATATAATATACGTCATTATTTAATTTATTATAAATAAACATATTTATTGTTATGACTAATTTTGATAATTACTCTTAAATAATAATTATTTGATATATTATATATGTAATTATTTAATTTATTATAAATAAATATATTGGTTGTTATACCTAATTCTAATTATTATTTCTCTAAATTTTTAAAGAATTTAATTATTTTTAAGAAGAAATTGTGAAAATATAACTAAATATTAGATATTTTCTTAGTTAAATAATATTCTTCAATGAACATTTTTTTTCAAGAATTTGTGTTCTTATATGTTTATTATATAATTTCTCAATTATAATGTTCTAATTAAATGATTTACTTTTTAAATTTATTAAATTTTATTTTCTCATACATTTTTTATTTTATTTTTTGATATTCCGAGCTTATTTGACTTATCATCTATGTTGCTAAATTTTCAACTCTCATTCTACACACATCAACGTTTTTCATAAACAACATTTAAATAAAAACTCTCCTTTTATTATTAAAAAAATCTTTTTATATAAATATCAAGTAATATCCATGTATTGCACTGTAAATTATAATCATCTTATTTAAATTAAAAATAAATTTTAAATAAATTATATAATAATAAAAATATATAGTCTAATTAATTTAAAAAAATTTAAATTGAAGGTTGAGTTAAGTGGATAGTTAAAATATTAATTAGAGGTCTTAAAAAATTCATTGAAAAATATTGTCCAACTAAGAAAAGATCTAATATTTAGTTATATCTCACAATTTTTTCTAAAAAATAATTAAACTCTTAAAAAATTTAAAAAAATAGTAATTAGAAATAAGCATAACAATCAACAAGTTATTTATAATAAATTAAATAATTAAATATATAATATAGCAAAAAAACTATAATAATGATCAGAATTAACTCTAACAGTGAACATGTTTATTCATAATAAATTTAAAAATCGCATATATAATATAGCAAAAAGAAGATATTTTTGTATATAGTGTAAAATATGCAAATATATTTTGACTTAGTGCTTTCAACCTTCTTCAAATAAATAATAAGAAGAAAAATAAAAAGTTATTTATCAATTAATCACATAATTTTATATTAAAGAATAATAATATAAATAAAATGTCATATATCAATCAACTACGAAACTATTTGTAGAAAATTTGAAAAAATTCTCTAATTTATATATATATATATATTGATCCCTCAAAAAGAAAATAAATTGTTGAGGAATATATTGACTATTATTCTAAATAGTTATGCAATACCGTAAAAAAATATTGCGAAAAGGATTTTCTACGATTATAAATTTAAACTTTAAGATTAAGTTGAACTTTTTGTTTTTTGAACTTTTTTGTGACATGTTGACAGCTACCCTACCCTTCATATTGTCATATAATTAATTATTAAATTTTTTTTTTTGAGACTTTTAAGTTTATTTTAATTAGTAAGTTAGTTTACAAATTTCAAGTAAAAAATAGACACATTTTTAAGATAAAAAAATTAGGTTGTATTTAAATTTTTTTATTAATTATCTGTCATTAATTTATTAATAAATTATTGATATGTTGTTTGATTAACTTTAAATAAAATTTTACAGAAAAAATACCCTTAAACCCTAATTTCCTTTTCTTTTACGCAAGAAAAACTACAACCAAACCCAGTTTTAATTGACGAAGGCTTCAAGAGAAAACAAAACTCAACTAATCAGAAATTTGATCTTACCCAGTTCACATTTTCAAAATTAGATTCAGACCTCTACGATCGTAATTACAATAGCAAAAGGAATTTACAAAAACCATTGCTTAGTAAGCTTTAAAACCCACTGCTCAACAATCTGCAAAACCCAGGTTACATTTTCAAAACTAGATTCAGACCTCTCTTCTCACTCGCATATCTCATTTCTCCTCTGCATCTTCTTTCTTTTATTTAAATTTGAGACTCACCATAAAGAGCTTCATTTCTTCGATTCAATATGAACCCAACCATAAACATCTCCCTTTTTTTCCTGGGTCTCGTCTGGGGCGTGAGAACATTATGTGAAGAGCTGTATCATTGTATCCTGCATCATCTTTTTGAATAACTTGCTATTTGGACTGTACCCTCTATCTTTCAGATCATATAAAATTCTTAAAGCCTTAGATAGCATTTTCCTCTTGCAAAGCCCATTAACAATTTCAAAGAAAATCAAAACATGAATTTATGGGGGGAAAAAAAAGTCTTATACCAATCAAGAAATTAAAGAAAAAAGTAGTAGAAAGCAAGTGGGCTAAGAATAATAAGCAAATCGGACCGACTCAAACATTGTTGGAACCAAAATTTGTTGCATAGCAATTTTGTTTGGAGTGTGACGAGCACGCAAATAATTGGAAAATGTCCAATTGGACCGACCGGATCTTCCCATACATTGAACCTGAGAAAAAAAAAAGCTCTCTTTCCTGCGGTTCTAAACGACACCACCACTCAAAATCAACATAGTGCGCGATTCTCGCCTTCAATTTCAGGAAGTCGGATTCTTCAGCTGTTATTCAGAGAGATTCTGGTTCTGATTGTGCTTTTGTGAAGATTGAAGAGTTGCTGATGTTGTGAATTCGTGTTTTTTGCTTTGATGGTTTTAAAGTTTTGATCTTTAATCGTTTGGTGGGTTTGTAGCTGGGTTTTCTTTGGTGGATTTGTTATGGGTCCTCCCTCTTTCTACTGCTGCTCTCCTCCATAACCTAGAAATCACACACACCCAGATAAGACATGGAGGGACAAAGAGTTGGGAATCGGTGAGTGACAACGCCGTGAGTGACATAGATGGGGTCTTGGAATCGGGTGAAAGAAACGACCATGAATTTTTTGGTGATGGATCTTTGGAGGGTGAGTTCCATGAATTTTTTGGAGAGAGCAGTCAGGTTAAGAGAGAGAGAAAAAAAATGTTTGAAATTACTGTTGTTTTCGAATTTTAGGAGGGGATAATTCGGTAAAGTTTTATTTTTGTTAATTTCGTCAGTAAAAAAACACGTGAAAGACTCACTTACTTTTGAAAAAAGTACAAAAATTAACTTACTAATCAAGCAAATACGAGGGACTTAAAAATTAATTTTTCTTAATTATTAGACGGTGAAATAACTTAAATATTTCGGCCCACCCTTACCTAAAACAAGCAGGAATAATAACATCAAGTCAGACTATGAAAACAAAATACATAATAATGTGATATATGGTCCCTTACGTACCTAAACTCCTTTTCCAGTAGGGGATGACAATTGATGCACCACTGCATTAAAATTAAACGCTACATTATAAGCCAGATTCTTTAATGGGATAATTATTATTACATCTTTAAATTATACTGTAATTTTTTATTTATACACAATGTCAGTTCAAAATAGATGTTTAACAATTAATTTTAATATTTATTTTTTCAAGTTTGTATATAAATGTTATGTGCAGAATCTGTGATATTAAAATTAGATATTAAATAATTGTTCTAAATTGAACAAAGAAATACCTAATAGGAGTTTTTTCAAAATTTAAGAACTAAATAAGAAATTACTGTATAACTCATGGATACAATAATAATTAACCCCTTTTTAATTTTCTCTAATTTATGATGATGAAGTAACTAAGCAGACCTTCTCTGTCAAAAAAAACAAATTCTTGCCCAAGGTTTGAACTATTTCATCGTAAAGCTTCTCTTGAATGTCTTGGTGTAAAACCAATTCAAGAAAAACCCATTGAAGCACACTCGTACTTGTATCGATTCCGGTACGAACAACTCCAAACAAACGGTCACGAGTTCTTCCTCCTTCAAACGGCCTCTCCTGGCACATCCAGCCCAAACAGCGAGTCCACGTAAGCAGCGCCGATCGGGCTCACCATGTTAGAGTTCAAGTCTTCACCTTTCTCCACAAATGCACGGCATTTCTTATCAGCGGAGCCAAACACTCGATCTGTTTCTTTCTGAGTAGTTTCGCTTTTTTCACCTGCTTGTAGAAAAGCGGCGTCAGAATGGGCAAAAAATCGGGGAGTTGAGGCATTGTTTTTAGCATCATATCTTTGGTGACGCTATCGATGTCTTTAATCCACTCGTCGGTGATCTTCGCTCCGAAACATATACATACGAGGATGCTACAAACAGTGAACCGACACGTGTCCATCACGTCGACGAACCCGTTCTGAAACGTCTCTTCTTGAAGTCGTTTCATGTGGTTCTCCAACGCCCATTCACGAATCCAGCCGCACTGTTTGATCCTCACCGGACTTATCAACTCCGTCACGAAGTTCCTCCGTAGGGTCCGCCAGGCGGAGTTGACAGCGCATTTGCCCACGCTGAAGATTAAACGGATCGGAGAGTCCAGCGGCCGGCTGCGAAAGTGGGGCCACGTTGTACTAGGGCTTCGTGGATGAGCTCTGGGCTATTGACAATGACCAGTGTTCGTTGGCCCATCTTCATTGTGAACATGGGTCCGTATCTCTTGCGCAAGTCTCGGATGATGAAGATGAAATGGCGACCCTCTAGGATGACTTGGAACAAATTGCCCACCAGCGGCACCCGCGGGGCCCCGGGGGAAGGTGGCTGTCACCGCTGCCTTTGCCGGAGAAGCTTCGCCACCATATTCCTAGAAAGAATAGGGAGCAAATAAGAATGACAAGGTCTATCAAGTCCATTTTCTAGGTGAAGTTGTGAGTGAGTTAGAGAATGATGGAGCATTTGCTCCCTATTCTTTCTATATAAGTGTTAAGAATAACATTAGCATTTGCTCCAACTATTAACCAAACATTATAACACTTTCTTTCATAATTTGTATAACCATTTATGAATTAACATAATAATTAAAATTAACACAAAATAATTTTTTAAAAAATTAGTATCAATAGCATATTCTCAATAAAATAAATTAATTTTAAAAAAATACTAAATTAAATTTAATATATTTAATAAAAAACTTAGATTTCATAAATTAAAAGATTCATAAATAGGCCTCGTCAGACCAGTTTGGCAATGGAAGTTTAAGCTAACACAAAACTCATGCCGTGCAGAGTTTTATGCAATAACAAAATAATCATTATATTACATTGTCAATATGTACTGTGCAATATTATCCGAGACTAAAATAAATAACAAAAGTTTCAAAACATGATAGTTATCTTAGGGTGTCAGTGCATGTTATTTGGGTTTTCCACCCTTTTGATTAATGAAACTGAAATGAACTAAAAATAGAAATTCAATTCATCTTTTTTTTCCTCTCTGATTCATTTTCCTTCAATAATTGAAAAAAAAAAATTATTAGAAATGATAAAAATACGTTTCACCAAACAAACTAAAAAATAATATAGAGCTTTATGTTTGAAAATGTACATCACTGTAAGTTTCAACTAGCACAACACTTGCACAATACAACGAAAATTTTAAGCGACTAAATTATATTATCATTAAAAAAATAAGTTAAAGTAGATTAAGACCGACATGACTAAAAATAGTTTAATGCATTCTTCTTATAAAAATTGTCATTTTAATCTCTCATGCAAAATTCTTTTGATCTTTTTAACAATACTTTTTTTAGAAATTAAAGGGTTACAATATATTCAAAAATTTAAGCGACTTAATTAATATGACATATCAAGAAAAATGACCAAAATGTAAGAAATAAATTATTCATTTATTGAATAATCAATAAAAAATTAGATTGTGAAAAAGGCAGTTGCCTGAATATATCAATAAAGTAAACAATTGATCTTTTATAAATCAAAACCTTGCGTTAATCTTTTATTGAGTTTTTAACAATGTTAATCAAAATATACTTACTAAAAAAATCAATTTGATTCTGAATTTACATAGATATTAATTTTATCCGCATATATTTGTTTATTTCTCTCTAATTGCTTACCCAACCATTCAAATTTTTTCCATAATTTCTTTATCTTATTGATTGAAAATCTTTTCTGTCAATAATATTAGTAATAGTCAGGTTCTCTACTTGTAGAATTTTTAGATAAACTTAATATTTTTAGTTTTCTTTATTTATTTCATCGTCCATTTATTTTTTAAAATTTCTTTAATCAATCAACCAATTTGATGGATATTATTTGGCCATTTCAATATTTTGTTATAATATTTTCAATTTTTATTTTAAAATTTATATTACTTAAAAATATATAAATATTCATTATTTGAACATACAAATCATTTGAATTAAAAAATACAAAATTACAGTTTATAAATTTCAATTCTTAAATTTTTAACAAATAGTCTATTTATAAATTCTAATTTCTATAAATAATATAATAAATGTATTCATATTAAAAATTTATGACATTTAACCAATTTATATGATAATAATGAAATAATTATTGTATTACACGTGACATGTTAATAATGAGTCAAATATCATCTATTGAGACTATATAAAAGACACGTATCAACTTTTAAATTCATGTATTCTATTTTTTATTAATATATAGATGTGTCATTGTAGAGTGTTTAGCTACTTATTATGACATTTATTGTGAAATTATATAAATAAGTTCTCATTGATGTATAGGTTACAATTAAGGATAAAATATATGTAAATTCCTAATTTGTAGTCTTAATTTCAGGGAATATTATGCATAATTTTGAATGATTAAGCAAATATTGTTAACAAAAAAGTGCAGTGCAACAATTAAGGAAAGCATTTCTTCGTTAACATAGAAATATTAAACTGAAAACAATATTTATACAAAAGCGTAATTTTTTTTACATATCTCAATTTACTATGTGTCATTAATTTATCTAATATATTTGTCATGTGTCATTATTTCAACTAATGTATATCATTTTATATTAGTACTAACACAACACCCGCACGATACAGCGGAAATTTTAAGCGATTAAATTATATTATCAATTGAAATAAAAATATTTTTGACAGTTTAATGCATTTTTCTTATTGGGAATATATATTTTAAAAGATTTTTCATATCTAATTTTTTTTTTAGAATTGTATGAATTGCATTCTTTATCTAAGGGTCATATTACTCGAGTAACACCTTTTCTAATTCGAGTAACATGCCTTTGTTCAACAAAACTCTTGAAATTTTTTCAACTTCTCCACTAAAACGAACGGGTACATACAGGAAATCTTTTTGTCAATAATATTGGTCATATTCGGATTCTTTGCTTGTAGAATTTTCAAATAAACTTAATATTTTTGGTTTTCTTTATTTTTTCATCGCCCATTTATTTTTTTTTAAATTTCTTTGATCAATCAACTAATTTGATGGATATTATTTGGCCATTTCAATGTTTTGTTATAATATTTTCAATTTTTATTTTAAATTTATATTACTTAAAAATATATAAATATTATTTATTTGAACATACAAATCATTTGAATTAAAAAACACAAACTTACAGTTTATAAATTTAAATTAATAAATTTTTAACAAATAATCTATTTATAAATTCTAATTTCTATAAATAACATAATAAATATGTTCATATTAAAAATTTATGGTATTTAACCAATTTATATGATAACAATGAAATAATTACTGTATGACACATGTCATGTTAATAATGCTCCAAATGTCATTTATTGAGGTCATATAAATGACACGTATCAACTTTTAAACCCATTTATTATGTTTTATATTAATATATAGATATAGATAATATAAACTCAAATTTTACAAAAAATAATTGATAAAGAAATATATATCAATACATAAAATAAATTAAAAAATGAAAAAAGAAAAGAAAATGTCAACAAGTAATGAAAACATACAAAAAAGTTTAGTTTTAAAGAGTCCTAAAACACTTCATGTGCTGTTCATTTCCTCAATCCCCCAAAATCGATGACTTGTTCATGGCAGGACTGTCGAATTGTCTCCTTTATGATCAAATATTCAGATTTACCTTTAAAAAATATAGAACTAATCATTCAATATTGTTTATATTGCTTGCTCCTACCAATTTTAATTTGTATTTACCTTGATTAATCTCATGCTTAAGAATAAAAGAAACAAGTAGTCAGCCAACAATAAAAGGGAAGACAAAAGATTTTAATCGTATCTAAATTTTCATTGTCTGGACTAAGTGCATAAAAGGCGAAACTTGTTTGTACATACTGTAAATTATTTGAGGTTTTACTATATGGATCCCACATGATAAACTTGGATCTATATGATATTTTGGTGTTTGATGAACTGATCGGGCTGTACATGTTCTGGCACTCTTGAGTCCTTTTGGTACATCGACGTAGAAAGAAAGGCAAAGTCACATTCTCATCTCAAGTGATCTCTATCACATGTAATCATTTATTACTTGCATCTAATGCCCAGATCGGCCATCCAAACCCATGAAATTTTCAATCATGCTGTTTTCTTTCACCGTTCACAAAGTTGAGTTAGAATTTTTTTATCGTATGTAGACGGCGATGAGTGTTGAATTAGACCTCTTAATTGTATAGAGAGGTTAAAGAATTTGAGGCAGTTTCTTGGAGCCCTTCTATGACAAAGTCAATAAGTGTTTTAGGAAAGATAAAGGCTTAGGGATTTATATGAATCTTAACAATGAAAGATTACACTTGACAAAGAAAAAAGATATAGAAACTCTAGAAGTGTTTATATGTAAAAGTACTTCAAAAGAGTTAAAATTGCGTACTAAAGTTATGCCCAAGTGGTTCACACACAAAAACACCAACTTTGCACAATTTTGTTTTCACATTTGCAAGTACAAACTAGGGCTGAGCATAAGTCTTAAAGATAAATGAACTAAACCGAATATCCGAACCAATTATAACCGGAACCGAAAAGGACCGTTGACTTTTGACTTTCTCCGAACCGAAATTTTTATTTTGTTCAAGTCTGTATCTAAACCAATAACCGAACTAAGAGCCAAATTGAAACAAACAGACCACCCCAAACTAGAACCGAAATTTATATATATATATATATATATATATATATATATATATATATATATATA
>CAODLS012525922.1:0-25251 GCA_948243855.1 Flueggea neowawraea
AAAATCTTCTTCGTCAGGACTTAACGACTGGGTCACACTAGATCGTCTCGTGGCATCACAGCTCAATGGTCATGAAGTAGAGACACCAAAGCAATTGTCGTCTTGCTTTAGTGACCCAAATGAGAGTTTTGGTCTTTCGAATGATGATGATGATGTTCAATTATCACATCTACACTCACATAGATCAGCGAATCAACAAAATTCTCATCACCAACTTTACAACAACGAGACCGACCTGTGGAGCTTCACTAAATCATCGTCATCTCCATCATCATCGGATCCATTATGCCACTTGTCGGTATAACACAATTTCTATACATACATCCAACATACAACAATATCTTCTTCTTTTCTTTTCCTTTTTTTCACGTTTACCTTTTTTAAGGTCAGATGGTGTCTATGCCATATCTCGACCAGTTTTCTTTCTCTAGTTCGATCTGATCATGAATACATACCATATCTATAATATAGTATCACATACATAGAAGATCCTATTTCAAGGGTTGAGATATGTATACTTTTGTAGTCTAATATTTGTAGTATATAGTGCATGCATTTATAACATAAATAAATTGGGGTGAAATGAGATCAGAGGCCGTTGTCAAACAATATGTTAGTTTCCCTAAAAAGGATATCTTCCATTACTAGCGATTTTATTTTTCTAGTAAAGATTTTTTAAGACTAGTTTTCATAAGTTTGTTATCCGTAGAAAATGTATTTATGAGGATTGATTGATATTTTTATGTTGAACATTTGTACTTTTCACATTTTTGTAAAGACATTTTATAAAACTTATCTAAAGAATTTTAATCCTTGTTGTTACTAACAAATTTATCATATATTTGTTCTTTACACAATATTAACATAGTTCACACATGACAAGAAATTGTTTGTGACATTACTCATAACGTCAACACTACATCAAAATTTGATGGACAAATAATATAATTATAAATCATTGAAAAGATTAATGCTTCTTTGCGAAAATTGAAATATCAATTAAATGCAATAAATTGTGATACGATTCCATAATATCAATAAACCTTATCTTCTAGTATTAGAAGATGTTAAATGTAGAATGATAATACATTTATATATAAGAGGGAGTTCAGTTGTTAAGAAAATAAAGAATTATAAAGCAGATTGTAGATTCAAATATGATGGACAATAATTATAAAAAAAGAATGTTAATACATTTTGCAGCAATATTAGGAAATATGATAGTTTCAGTTGAATTGAGATTTTATTTTATTTTATTTTATTTTATTCTTTTTCAACATGTAATAATGTGCAAAGAGAGGGGCTCCCTAATTCGTTAACCAAATTGAAAAAGCTTGACAAGCTAATTATAGCACAGCGCTGACTTTAACGTAGAATTGGGGTCACAAAGGACACAACACACACATCTATGATGATTGTAACCCACTTGGCTAGGTCATATTGCAAACCAAAAGGGTCAATCTAAAGGAGATGAATTGGTTATTGTGGTGCGGAAGAATTTGGGGTCTCACACCTAACCTACGTAACCAATAAAGATATGGCAAGCCATGAAAGGTTACCATCTTTTTTACAAGTTGAGATAAGGCGAGTACAAAACAACTGGTTTCATTATTGTTTGGGACAGGATCCATGTTCCAATCACTTGGACTATTGTGAGCAATAGAGCATATTACGATTGTCGTATGTAATAGCTTTTTTCCGGATACTACATGAAATTGCACGAGAATCATGGGGGAACACACTTTACTACATTTGTCTAGGATCCACATGGAATAGATTTCTCCGATCTTTTCGTTTAAAAAAAACTCGTAATTAATGTTGCTTGATTACAAACATAAAACTTTAAATTTAAGGTTTAATACGTACATTTTTTTTATTGATAGTTGAATCTATAGTATCCGGATTTCTATCTTAAACTTTGGACTTCAAGTCCCAAATATAGTTGCCTTATCATTAGGTTAAGTCATATGACTCAATAGGTATATACATATCGCCCATAAAGAATTAAATTGTGACTTCTTATTAATCTCGAATCCTCATATTCGTCGCTCCGAAAGGAACGAGATCTATTTTTAATCCTCAAATCATTATATTCAATCACTTTTGATCTCTCATTTATGTGAATATAGTTCATTGTTAATTCTCGAACCAATAAAAAATGTTCATAAGCCACTGAACTAAATAGCACTTGAAGATTAAGAATGATTCATTAATTTATGGAGAATAGAAATAGCCGAAGATAATGGTTGAAAGATTTTTTAAAATATCACATTTAGTTTAGAGAGTACTTAGGAATAATTTTCTTAATAGTTCAGGGACTTCTATATATATTAAGCCTTAATTCTCGGAAAGCGGATATGGGAAAATAATGATCTATATTTAGTAAAGTGAGTAAATGGACATGAAAAGAAAAAATAATGGTTAACAATGGATCGCATTTAGTTTACGGCTTAATTTTTAATGGTTGAGAAGGACTCTTTGCGTCTTAAGCCTATAATTAATATAAAGAAGTTGGCTTTTTTTTCTTTTTCTAAAAATGATCCAATTGCACTTTGAAAAGTTATAAATCTTCAAAATTAAAATATAATTTTTAAATTGACTGCCTTATAAATATGTGATGGACAGAATTTCAAAAGAAAAATCCATACTTTCCCTTTTCAGGGCACTGTCTAAGACGTATTGTTGCACAAATTTAAAATTTCATATTCCAGCAAAACACAAAAAGAAATTGCTATAACTAGAGTATACTCTAACGAAAGATTGAATGCAAATCTCAAGTATGCTGGAATTATATAAAACAAATTTATGACTTATTTTTATAGACAAAAATGGGTCGGGTCGGTTTTGTGCTCTACCAAAAATGGGTATATTTCCACGTGGCAATTTTAAGTGATGTAGCATGCTTAGTCAGTTTTTCGGCATGCCGATTTCTAAAATTTAGTCATAATGACAGTTTGAAACTAAAAATCAATTTTCGATGACTTTCCTGAAACAAATGTGAGTTTAGTGAATGTGCTGTAATAAATATAATATTTGATTTTTTTTACCGTTTGTGTATGTAAGCACACAACGATTATTTTTTTTTATTCGTTCACATAATTAACATTCTTTTGTCCCTCAATCAATTTATTGGGTCGTACTACAATGAAGACTTGAGTTACTTAATTTTAGGCTCCGTTACTTAATTTGAGGAGGTGATTACTTAATTGTAGCCCCAAAAGTTACTTAATTTTATATGTAGTTACTTAATTTGGTCACCAATTACTTAATTTTGATCGGTTACTTAATTTTGATTAGTTACTTAATTTTGTGATAAATTAAGTAACAATGACTGTTACTTAATTGTTGCTGAAATTACTTAAGTTGAGCCTCAATTACTTAATTTACTAAATGTGTCCTCAATGAGGACTCATTTTAGAAATCCTCATTGTAGTACCACCCCGATTTATCCGCTTTGTATTAAACATAATAAACTAAATTAATTAGGTGAGCATGCAAGTCTCTATAACTAACAAGTTTAGGACAATTTTATTCTTGAAGTATATTTTGAAACAAAATTAAGTTCAAATTTAAAAATATGACGGTATCCAATCATAAATAAATAGTAAATTAATTAAAGGGTAATTAAATGAGGGATTGGGAAGCTACCTCGATATGCGTCGTGGAAGAATTCGATTGAATACACAAAAAACAACTCGTTACTAGTCGCCACGAACCACCTTCATTCAAAGGACGGGAATGCGACATGAGTCCACAACCTAAGAGCCACCATAACTATTTTCTTGCAGGAAAAATGGAGTGTGCAACGAAAAACAAAAATTTCTACATCTTAACACTCAAGCCCAACGACTCACTCATATAATTGGCATGTTGTCTGTAGTAACTAACTGAGCTAACCCTAATTTGTGTCTTAGTGCATTTATTTATATTGGTGCATTGTGTGCTCTCCCACAATATATATAGAGTTCATTCACTAAAACCCATTAGAAATGGAGATCCATTGAATACTAAATATAATTCGAGTCTGGATTCCACCTATAACCCTGCATGAGCTGACCCGTTTTCTAACAATATAGTTCGCTGCTAATTTGCGTTTGTCACTCCTTTTCGCATCTGAGAAATATTTTTGTTATAATTTATACATCAAATTCTTTTTTTTTTTTATCTTTTTTATTAAATCGCTCATTGTCTAAATAACTATGGGATATCTATATCTCATTAGTACGAATTTAAATAGAATTAAAATTTTACATGCGGCAAAATTCTCTTTAATAGTTTATGAAATTTAATTGCGCGCACCCAAATTAGTATCTAATATAACTCATACATTTTAACCCGAATTAATCACAACTACGAATACCAAAAATTAACATGATACCTATATCTCATTAGTACCACCTATATGTCCTTATGTGGACAAAAAATTAACATGATTGATGAATTTCATGCTTATAAGTTAGTGTTGCTGTTTAAGAGGAAGCTTCCATTTACAAGCCGCAAAACTTTAAACGAATCAGTTATTACTAAAAGCTGAAAAAAGGTAACAAAAGAAACATATTATGAGAACATTTCAGAATATCTACATAATTAAAATGATCAATTAGGAATTATTAGTACTAACAATTGGTAATCACTGGGCAGATTAATAAAAAAAATTATTACAAGAGTAATTTGAAGGTGTTTGTTAATTTCTCCTTCTTATAATCTATAATGGATTTTAATTATGTTAAAATTGTTTTTTATTTTATTGAGAAAGCACGTTTTACGCGTGTATTGTGTGCTTCCTCATATTTCGTAAGAATGAATTTATACGATAACAAATGTTTTTACTAAAATCAGAACAAAAGATCTTCTCTTAATTCGAATTATTAGTAGTTTTTAATGAAAAAAGACATTATTAGTGAATTTTTTTTGATAAGTTATTATTAGTGAAAATTGATGAAGTAGAATATATGAAAGAAATAAAATTAATACAAACAGCAATCAGTTTGCACAGCAACGTCCTTGTTGTTCATGATGTAAACCTTAATATGCCAATTCAGATACACATAGATATGATGCACATATGACGATTGAGTTTAGGAAATTTTATGTGAAGCTTCCTTGTTCAAGTTTTTCATTATTTAAAGCAAGATTCCACATCAGAACTGACCGATCAGATCGATGGCTAAGTTTTCTTGTCCATCTACAGTGATGAATAATGAACTAATAAATACCTTAACATCTGAATATGAGTAATTATATGAAGACCGTCTTCATGTACTACCAGTTGTTTAGTCTGATAACAAGTGAGTAAAATGCTCATATGGAAGGTCTCGAGTTCGAATTCTTCTACTATGACTTTAGTAGGAATTATCACCTTTATAGTGAAAAATATGAGGAACGTTGCCTCAGTTGTGCAGCCCACTGGTCTCTTGGACCTGATGAACAAAACAGAATGAGGTCTTCACATTTTCATAATTAAGTGATCGTACTTTTTCTTACAGCTTAACTAGGTGATTATAGTGCTGTTAATTTCCTTCATTCTAATATGTAATTGTCATTTTTGAACTTTCAATTCATTCGACAACAGTCATTAAAAAACAAGCAGGGCTAAGCCCATGCTTTTTATTGGCAAGTTGTAAATGAGTTATGCATGTATTTAGGCATGTATTCATAAATCTTAAATAATTCTTTTGGAAGATATGAAAAATTTAAATGGTGCCCGGAGCAATAATGTGGTGGCAATTATATTTGTACCTGTTTCCAGCTCCCTGCTGGTTTCAAAACTAGAGAAAAATGCTAACAGGTTTAGATAGTAATAATTATTATACCTGTTCCAGCTAGTGGTATCTGGTATGAGGTATTGGCAATGGTATTAGTATCACTTAGTGTAAATCAGTGTAACAAATAAAGTGATAAGAATGATGATGTCAATTGAAAAAAGAAAAAAAAAAAAGAAAACACAGATGTTGCTTTTCTCGGTACTTGAATTATAAAAGATTGTCGTATACGTTGAAAAAAATGTTTTTTGTAACCATTAATAACGAAATTATTTGACAGTATTTTTAAAATTTAGTGAATCATTGCAGTTAACTATCGTTTATTAGCTCAAATGTCCACGTATTGTTGGATAAATAAAATATGTGTTTAAATAATAATAAAGATATACATTTAAAATATGTGTTTAAATGTCCACGTATTCAATTTTATTCATTTTTTATCTTACCATATGTTTAGTACAAATTCTGACTCTGACACTGTAGATATGTCATAAATAATAAATATAGAAGTTTTTTTTTTAATTTTGAGAGAATGAAGGTAGAAATTAAAATTCAGTATAAAAATAATTCTTATCATAAATGTACAATACCTAGGTCATTTAATTTAACTTTGGTATTGTTAGATCGTATGACACTCATATATCCAAGTGCAGAAATTAGTTAATTAGCATGCACCTGGGAACAATTAAGGACGTGTTCATTAAAGTTTGGGATTTGGCAAGGTGAGCTAAATTAACTGTAGATGTGAATGACCTGCTTAGATCAAGGATTTCTAGATGGTGTTGAATCAAATAACCCTAATTTTTAAATAAAAATCAACCATATATATATAATTGCTTCAATTTTCCCTGTTTCTTATCGAGATAGAACAAACTAAACCATTTACTTATAAAAAAAAGTGAACCAAACCATTTGATTTTCATACTAGTGAGCATGAGATATAACTAAAGCACAAAAGCACTTATCACACCTCTCATTGTGTTATGTTCAAGATCTCGTACTTATCAACGATCACCAAGCCAAGCAACAACTTATGCAAGTGTTGGCCCCGTCAAGGTAGCACTACCAATGAGTGAGAATAGCTCACAAAAACCGGAAGTCACCAGGGGCAAAGAGAAGTGGAGATTTAAACCTGCGATCTAACCTTATCAAATCACTTAGAGATAAATTTAAAAACACCTCCTTTGATGGTTATTTATGTGATTTTATGTGCTAAAATCTCCTTTAACACTAATTTCTTGTCAAAAAACCATATTATTGTTAGATATAAAATGGAAGATATAATTACTGTGTTTTCAGTAGTGAGTACGTAATTACACCCAAGGAAACGATGATGTGATTACAAGACATCTGGACGATACATTTAGGAATTAATTAGTGGAAACATATGGATCAAGACTGAATAATGACACCACCTAACTAACAAAGTCTTTGGTAGGGTTAATCTATCATGTATGACTGAATTGTATGGAGTTTGGTACTATGCATTGAACCTTATTGGTAATTACTAGCTAGCCTAGCATACTCATTACTTAATGGACTCTTAAATCTACTCACCGTACACTAATCTCAACAACAACAAAAATCACACACCATCAATTACATAATTAATTTCATTTTTTATTTTGATCATTTTTACATAGAAAGAATAAGCTAAAATATTTACATGTCTCAAGTAGTTGTGGAAAGATAATTAGGATTAGACTATGAAAGAATGTTGTTAGTCAGTTTGTTATGAGGTATAACCTTTTGTTGGAAAAGCGAATGTCTCCAGAAGGCCTACGTGCCATCTCTCGATATGCCAAATTAAGCTCAATTTATTCGTTAATTTAATCCTTTTTATAAGGTTATGTTCTGTTACCATTAATATCTAAATTTCAGCACATTTATATACTAATCGGCCAGTACCTTATTGATATTAGAGACGTCTCCGATAATGAGAGGTTGAATGTTCATTTTTCAGTTAGAAGGAAATAAAATGGTTTATTAAAAAAGGCACACGTATATAATAGTAATAATAATATATGAAATACTTGTAGCTGGATGTTAATTTGTCATGATCACCTTGATCTAGGTATTATCTCATTTTTAATAGAAGAAAATTACGCTTCATGAGAAAAAAATTTAAAATTAGTCGAAATTTTAGTACATACAGATATAAAAAAATCACATAAAAAGATATTTAAAATTACTTTTAGGCCTAATACATTAGATTCCCCCTAAACTTGTAATCAAATGGCATTTCACACCCCCTAACTCTGTGAATGATCACACAACCCCCTGAACTTGCAAAAAGTGGAGCAACTAACTCCTCACACATTAAAAAAAAGACTTAAATCAATTTAAAGGCTTTAAACCAACCCAACCATTAATTTTACTCACCCAAATCACTGTCACTCACTAAAACTCAACCAAACCATTTTCATTCACCCAAACTACTCATACTCACCATTCTCGTCACTCTTTCTCATACTTCATAACAATTATTGACAAATGATCTCATAGATGAATCAAACCTAGAAACTCAAACACACAAATGAAATTAGGAGCTAAAAAAATCAAACTCCCTCTCTTGGAACTAAAAATGAAAACAAATCACTCAGAAAACTCACAAATCACATACATTAAACAAATCCAGAATAAAAAATCAATAAAACATGGAGTCTCTTCACAAACAAAAATCCCATATACAATCAATAAAAATATTCACTCAAAGAACTCACAAATTACAAAGATAAAAAAAAATAACATACTCTATAGGAATCAAAATATATAAATAGAATTAAAAAATCCAATTCCATACAACCCTTGAGTATACAAATCAAAAGCCTCGTGTTTGCTCTTCCAATTTTCTAGATGATGAACAAAGCTTTTGATCTTCGCCTGGTTTTGTCCATCGTTTGTAAGAAGTAGATAATAAACAAAGAAGATCTGCAATGTATTCAAACTTTCTATTTGATTGAGTACGCCTCAAAATCGGATATGTCTCACACATTCCATCAACACTCTTCAAGAAAAAAAGAGCTCATAAACTTGAGATTGAAATAGAGAGAAAGAGAGAAAGAAATGGAGAGAGAGAGAGAGAGAGCAAAGAAGATGAACGCGAGGCACAGGTTTCTAGCAGTGAGATGATGGCGGCGAATATGGTCAACGAAGGAGTTATGGATTTAATGGATCAAAGAAGAAGGAGAAGATGAAGGAGCCATGGGTTTTTGCGTTTGAGATTTTTTGGTCAACTTCTACATTTGAGATGGAAGATAAGGTTTGGTTTGGTTTGGCTTGATGGTGGATTTTGACTTGGCTTGAAGGAAGGTGGGTTTTGGTTTAGTTTGAAGCAAATGGAGATGTGTTTGGAATATTTTAAAGTTTATTTGGCATCAAAACTAACACATGGCAATCTCTGTTATCAATTTCTTCCACATCAAATGCATGAAACACACTATCTCTTGTTGCGACTAAAACAATGTGTACAAGGGATTAATTGACCTATTTTTTGCAAGTTCAGGGGGTTGTGTGACTATTTGCAAAGTTGGGGTGTCAAATGCCGGTTGCCACATTTATTTTATGTTTTTTTTACTGATCCACACTACTTTTACGTTTTATTGCTTAAAATTTGCAACTATTAATTACCAAAGAAATCCTACAAAGTATTCACTCTCTTATAAAGCAATATCAAAATGGGTCAAACCTTGCACTCAGGACTCGAGACTCAAGAGGGCGGCTAGGCAAGACTCTAGAACTTGTACTGAGACAAGACGTGGTGTCTTGTCCGTTGATAAGGTTTATTTGAGTTCGTGCTTTCTTGTTCCATTATTCTCATTCTTTATTCGGGTACGCTGGGTGTCCTTGAGTTCGGGAGGTGCACTTGGGCAGGATGTCGAATGACGACAGGCTAGAAGTGCAATGTGAACAACTTGTACCAGGGGAGGATGAAGTGGAGGGGTTAGAATATGACTCGGAAGCCTTTGTCCCAATGGAGGTTGGTGAACGACGATGGTGTGTGGTCAACAGATTTTTGTCTGATAGAGTTGTCCATTTTGACTTTGTGGTTGATACTCTATTTAAACTTTGGCAATCGTTGAAAGGAGTATGCATTAGCAAATTTACTGGAGACACATTTTTGTCCAATTTTGCCACGAACTCGATCTCCGTCGTGTGGTGGAAGACAACCCCTGGACCTTTGATAGTCAGCTTCTTGTATGGCAGCAGCTTGAGTTGGAGAAGGATCCCTCCTCTATTGAACCTAATGTTGCAACCTTTTGGATTCAACTGCATGGAGTACTGATTGGTTTCTTCTTAGAACGAGTGTGTAAAAATATAGGTAAGCTGATTGGTTCCTATGTGGATTCTGATCCTAGGAACTTTGAAGATAGTTGGAGGAGCTTCCTACGGATTAGAGCTTCCTTTGATATGAGGAAGCCCTTGAAATAGAGAACTAATATATGTAAAGTGAATGGTGAATGGCAAAAGGTTAACTTCAAGTGCGAAAATCTACCTACATTATGTTTCGTGTGTGGCGTTATTGGCCATAATGAAAAATATCGCAGAGTCTCCTATGATAACACTAAGGCGGTGGAAAACAAGACGTTTGGAGCTTGGTTAAGGGCTTCAACCATGGTTGGTTCGGTTGGAGGCAACAACGGTTGGCTTAGGAATGCTAATGGGGAGGTGATTGGTTCACCGGATTCAGTAAACCATGCTGAGGGCGGAGCTAGTACGTCAGACCAGAATGAGGAGCGACGACAAGATGGTTCCTCGAGTAATGTGCAAGTATGTGACAATAGGGTTGATGGAGAGAATGATGGGACTAAAGAGAGAGGCAATGTCAGGCCAGTTGTGGGAGTTGCAGAGGCATGCATGGAACTTGAAGGTTTTGGAAGCACGAAGGAGGTTGCATTGAATGAGGGGGGATCATCATTGGAGACAATAAAAGCACCGATTAGAGGAAAATGGCATCGGGTGAGTGTTGGAATTAGGAGCTAAGCTTGGGCCGACGGTTGAGACTAGTGAAGTGAGTGAGATGGATATATCATAATGGATCGAGACAAAAAAAGGCCTAACGTGGGTTTTGGTGTAGATTTCCAGGCCCACCGACAACAATGAGTTTCATATTTTACAACTGTCGTGGGTTGGGCAACCCACGATTAGTTTATTTTCTGATGGACTTGGTCCATCGCTACAAACCCATAGGAAATTTTCTGTCTGAAACTATTAGTGGGGTCCAAGAGTTGATCGAATTAGAAGGAAGTTGGGTTTTGATGGGAGCCTTTGGGTTAAGCCCAATGGAAGAAGTGGAAGCATGACCTTGTTTTGGGTGGATGAGGCAGAAGTGACTCTAGTTGACTACTCCTCTCATCACATTCACGTAGTTAAGAAAATTGACAATGAGGGTCAGTGGAGATTCACCGGGTTCTACGGCGTAGCTGATAGGAGTCGAAAAAGGTAGTCCTGGGACTTACTCAGAAGGCATGCAAGTGCTTTAGAGTTGTCCTAGATTTGTGGAAGGGACTTTAATGACATATTGTGCCAGAATGAGAAAAGAGGCAGAGCACCGTACCCTAACCATCTCATCCGTGGTTTCTAAGAGGCTATCCATGATTTTCGGTTGTGCTGAGGGGTTGACGGTATTGTTGAGGAGGAAGGAGCATTTGGAATTAATTCATGGCTGCAAGATTGCTAGAAGGGCGCTGGTGGTGTCTCACCTTTTCTTTACAGATGATAGCGTATTATTTTCCAGGGCTTGCAAAGAGGAGACTGAGGAGGTTAGGGATGTTCTTAAGACTTATGAAAAGGCCTCTGGACAACTTGTAAATTTTAGTAAGTCTGCTATAAGATTTAGTGCCAACACAATGATTGATAAGAGAAGAGAAGTTGCAGATTGCTTTGGTGTGGAGGTGGTAGGTAAGTATGAGAAGTATCTGGGGTTGCCTGCGGAGGTTGGGCAAAATAAGAAGAAAGTGTTTGCTTATGTAAAGGATTGGGTTTGGAACAAAGTTTAGGGTTGGAATCGGAATTTTTGGTCGAGAGCAGGTCATGACGTGCTTATCAGATCAATAGGCTCTCTTTGTTTGTGGCTAGCATATTCCGACTTCCTAAAGAGCTTTGCACAGAAATTGAAAGGCTCCTCAATGTATTCTGGTGGGGCTCAAAAGAGGGTAAGAGGATCAAATGGATGAGTTGGGAGCGGTTGAGTAGAGCTAAGTTGGAGGGTGGTTTGGGGTTCCGGTCACTAAGGGACTTCAACTGGGCCTTATTAGGTAGGCAAGGATGGCATTTGGTCACTTGTCCAGAGGCACTTATTGCAAGGATTTTGAAGGTTCGTTATTATCCGGATTCTTGCTTCATTGACTTTGAGCTTGGTCACAATCCGAGCTTTATGTGGAGGAGTATTTGGGATATCAGAGAGCTCATCAGGAAGGGTTTAAGGTGGCGAGTTGGGGACGACATGTCTATATCGGTGTGTCGAGACCCTTGGCTTAATAATATGGTTAATCCCTTTATTTCTTCTAATTTGAATGGGTCTGGAAGTGGCTTAATGGTGGCTGATCTTATTTCTACGGGTATGCCCAGAAAATTTTATCCTGCATACAACAGGGTGTTGAGGCTAGCGGCTTTCGTAGATGGGATGGTGCCTTGGTTTGGACAAAATTATGGACCCTCAAGATCCTAGGTATGTCAAGCATTTTATGCGTCGTGCTTTTAATGATGTTGTCCATACCAAATTAAGGTTGAGGGACAAGTATGTTGTTGTCTCTTCTTCACGTGATGTGTGTGGGTTGGGAGATTAGTCGATTGATCACTGTCTTCTGTCATATAGATTTTTTGTTGATGTTTGGAATACTATAGGTTTTATTGGGTTGGGATTTAGCTATGATTGTATTTTCAACTGGTTATCTATGGTGATGAGAAGACTTTCATTGGAGGAACTGTGTTTGGTTTTTATGTTGTGTTGGGCTATCTGGAGAAATTGCAATGATGTTGTCTAGAATGGGCGGTCTAAAAGATCGGGGGATGTTGTGTGTGCGGCTAGAAAGTTGCTGGATGAATGGAGGATAGCTCAGGTGGCCATGACAGGAGCTGACGGTCATAGCATGAATGGCATGGAGGAAGGGGAAGAAGCATGAAGATGCTTCATATGATCTTCTTGAAGGCTAATGTGGATATAACTTGTTTTGCTGACGTGGGTAAAACTGGGTTTGCCTGCGTTGTTAGGGACGTTGAGGGAAGCATTGTGGCTGTTATGACTAATTCCATTAATTATTATTTGGATCCTTTGATTGCTGAAATCACGTGTATTAGAGAAGTTCTCTCTTGGCTTAAGGAATTGAAGGTTAATAGGATTGAAGTTGTGTCTGATTTTTTGTCATCTGCCCGGGTTGCTTCAAGAAGGGAAATTGGGACCTCATATTTTTCAATGATTGCAGCTGATTGTTGTTGTCTACTTGATGAATTGTGTAATGTTAATGTGCGTTTTGTACCTAGATCAGTGAATGATATGGCACATTGTTTATCACATGCTGCCGTGAATTTGCCATGCTACAAGGTTTGGGGAGGGACTTTTGATGCCGTTCTCTCCTCGACCTTGGCTCTGTTTGTATCTACTTCTATGAATTGAATGAATTGATTCCAGTTAAAGAAAAAGGGCGGCTAGGCATAATTCAGCATTAATTAGAGTTAATTATCTCAAGCGCCACTTGAAAATTTTTTATTTATAATAATACACCCAGTCATTTTTATATTATAATAATAGAATCTTTAAATTTTGATTTGTAAGAATATAATTTTCAAAACTATAAAATTCAAAAATTTTACATGGAAACCCTTATGGAGGCTTTCAGTGGAGACTTATGGAAACCGTGGAGATCCCTTGAGACCATTAGAGGCCTTCAATAAAGATTTTTAAAGACTATAGAGACTTTCAGTAAAGATCCCTGAAGCCACTAAAGACCCCTGAAGACCAAGACCTCTAGTTGAGACCCCTGAAGATCTAATCTGACATTTTTGTAAATTATTTTTTTAGATAGCATTTTAAAAAATCAATTTTCTAAATTTTTATAAATGTTTAATTTTCCCCACTAATTATTAAGTCTCATAAATTTTTAATCGCAAATTAACGTCATTGGAAATTTTTTATTTTCCATTGTCAAATCTAATTTCTTATGAAATATTAGTTAAATTACAACAACTTTTTTTTTTAAAAAAATATGTGTTTTTGATTTAGCAAAATGGTGGAAAATTAGAAATTAATTTAAAATATCACCAAATTGGATAAGAGAAGTTTTCATTGTTATTAGTTTCTTTTTAAAAAACATTATTTTCTTTAGACAGATTCCTTAACATCTGGAAGTACGATTATGTTCAGAAAAATTATACCTTAACTGTCTGAATAGGAGAGAAAAAAATTGAAGTTTTGGAATTCTGATTGTACGACTATGTTCAGAAAAATTCGTATGCCGAGACTGCAAAATTTGGTGGCAAAATTCGGTCGGGAAGGCAACTCGTGGATTACACGCACCACCATCGGATCTGGATGGCGGTGTTCTATTTCTATATGAAACAGACAAACTAGGACATACTTGGCACTCTGTGATTTGGCCACCTGTACAACAGATCACCAACCAAAAACCGCTATGTCATCACAAGTCAGTACACATGTCATCAGTGTGACGCTACGGACACCAGTCACGTGTTGCAAGTGGCACCAAGTTCCATGTGGATGCCACATCATCTTCCACATGGCACTGTTTATTAGCATACCACGTCAGATGTGTGGACCAATGACATGGTGACATGTGGCAGTATGTGACATGTGACTATTACACATCAGCCTTCCACGTCCACATCGAATGATGAGGAATTGCCATGTGTGCTATATTGGCATGTGGCTCACCTAAGTGATGACACATGGCAGAAGCATGAGGAAGGCTCGTTCGCGCATTTCCTCTACTTGTTGTGGCATGTGAGTACGTTTTTGATATTCGAATTTTTACTGTTTTGCCACAGATTTAAAATGAACATTTTTTTTGGAATTTTTGATAATTTTTGTGAAATTTTTCAACTTTCAGAAGCAATATTCATTAATTATTTATGTGTTAATTAATTATGTTTGATTTGTTAACTGTGTTTTAATTGTGTTTTAAATCTAAAACTATGTTGATTTATTGATAAATGTGTTTTATGGATTTATAAATATGATTTGTGAATATATTGATCACTTATAAATGAGTTTTACTAAATGTGTTGCTTATTTATAAATGTGATTTTATAAATATGCACGATCTCTTTATTGATTGAAATGTGCTTTTCATTCTAATCTGTATATGTAATCGTTACATATATGGTAAGGATGAAGAGAACACCTAGTGTCCCTCGCACTGCTGAAGGTAACACAACATTGACAAGGATGGAGCAAGCCATTGAAAAGATCCATCTGTCGGCATATGTTCGTCCAGATGACATCTTCAGCATAATGGAACATATTGTGGATATGAATGAGCTAAGGCAGGATTGCATTTGTGAAGGTGGCTTCTTATGTGGTGGGGACGAGCGAAGAATGTTCAACGTCCTAAGACGATCTCTCACTCATCCAGCATTGAGGTGTTTAATGCCTACAAACTGGATCATGATTATGCTTACACAGTAGCGGTATTATTAGATCGACATCTTACTACCATGAGGCCTCAATGACCTAGTCTTGCTGAGTGGTCGTAGGATTGAGTGCCCTTTGTGGGACACATCTCCTATACCATTCCAGAGTGGATGTGTGAATAGCTCCCTGAAAGTTTTTCGAAGAATTGTGTCTGGCTCACTCATTATGAAGATTAGTTCGTGAACATTTTGTTTTTTGGAAATAAGGCTTAGTAGTCATTTCTTAGTTTCTAGCTTAATATTTTGGAAGCATCGAGTCTTAGCAACAAATTAAATTTTTTGGATTTTTTTATTTATATATTAAACTCAAATTATTATGATTGTTTTGGTTCTCTATGTTCTTAATTAAAGATATGTTCTATTTATTATTTATTTATTGAGTATATTAATTTGTTTGTTCAATTAAATATTGCGAGTTTATGTGATTAAATGTTGCGTATTAATTATTTTTGCTTTAATTTTTGAGTTGTGCTGCTTAATTAATGTGCAATAATGTTGAATATAGATGCTAAGTCACGAACAAAAAAATCTTAACAATTTGCTATCCATAAATTGACTGTAGTTAGATTAATTATTTTGTGGAGATGATGACAATACATTTATGTCCTTGTTCGATTCGGAGCTTACTAAGAGATCCAGTTAGATAAATTTAGTGAATAGTGAATTAAGTGTGTTGCCATATCTCCTATGTCTATGTGCAAATGCAACTAAATAACTTAATTTTAGATTGTGAAAATGACTACTGCATCAAAGTCCATTGTTGTTGAACTTAACAAAGATTTCAAGCTTAATGGTGAAAACTACGAGATATGGAGCATGAAAATCCATTATGTTCTCGAGAAGCAAGACGCTCAAGTTGCCCTGGTGGCAATCGTTGTCAAACCTGAGGAAGGCACCACCGCTCAACATAGGTGTGAGAAAGACACCTACCTGGCCTAGAAGAAAAAGAACTCAACTGCTCGCATCATCTTGCTGAGTGCAATGGATGATGATATCACTAAACAATTCCGCAAGTATCAAAATGCCAAGGATCTGTGGGATGCATTGAGAGAGAAATTTGGTTGAGTGTCATTGACCAAACTTTTCTCCTTTACCATTAAGTTTGATATTTATCAAAAGCGGTCTGATTACACAATAAAGTAACATCTCAAAGAGATAGCCAAAATGATCAACGAGTTAGGTGATGTGGGTTGCTAGTGTACATTTTATGCATGTTTGCATTAGCATTTTGATATTGTTTTGTGTGAATTTTTATCTATATTTCTATGTTTTTATGTTGTTTTGTGTTTTATCTTATTTAGGGAATGATTTGGTGAAAAAGGGTTGGATTTGGTTCTATTTTGTACGAAAAGTGGGTTTTGGCGTGCATACCATGGCCATGCCGAGATGGTTGTTTCTAGGACACTAGCAGGAATTATAGTCTAACGTGGCAGGACATATTTTGACAGCTAAAAGAGGCAAAAACATGTTCGACTGAAGAAAAAGTCTGGAGTCTTTTAGGAAGGGCGTTTTGGGAACATTATTGGACAAATTTTAATTAGGTTACAAGCTGGTTATCTCATATAAATAACTAGTAATATTTATTTGTCCTCTCTCTCTTGAATTCGGATTTTGGACGGCAAAACACAACATCCATATTCTTTTTTTTTTCTTATTTTCAATATGTGTTGCTAAACTCTTCTCTAGTCAAGGTACAATCGAAGTCAATCTTTAATTAATCATGAGGTTCTGTTTTTGTCAATTCTTTATTACTCATGTATTTATTCTATTCCTGCATTTGAATGATTGATTATTATTTTGTCAATTAATTTAATAACGGCCGATTGAATTGGTTGATAGAATAATCTGGTCTGAATAAACTACGACGTTTGAGTTTGTTGGCCTGGGTAAGGTCTTTATAATTCTTAATGTAAATTAAACTTTGTAGGGCGTTCGGCAGGTTATTTATTTGGTAGGGAAGTAGTTTGCAGAGCGTCCCAGAACTACTAAAGTTACATAAAAATTGGTTATCGAGTGTGTCACCTATAAGTATAACTTACCTGTATAAACAATACTGATTTATCTTTCGTTACCTATGATCGGTTTACAAAGTGAGATGGAGATGTACCTTGGCTAGGCTTTTGTGATATTGATTTCATCTCTTATAATTATGCATTCTTGATTTATTTATTTTCTATGTTTGTTTCCTTTAAATCAAAACCTATTCGGCCCTACTTGCCACTGTCTTCAAATTTATTTATTTTGATCTCTAGAATAGGAATTAACTTGATGGTTTTGATACACATCAAATTTTAGCGTCTTTAATGGGGACTGTTATCAAAGATTTTTTTTGATTCCTTTACTACTTAATTTTCTTGTTTGCTTGTATGCGTTCTTTTTTTGCAGGTGAAATTCAATTCTATCGTGAAATAGAGAAAACAGCTTGGAGACTGTGAAAAGAGGCGAAACTGCGTAAGGCACAAGCTTCCTCTTCGACGCCGCCCCTACTTGATATACCTACACAAATTTTTTATTCTTCAGTCGACATTGATTCTAAGACTAAAATCGAGATGGCTGACAATAACAATAATGTTCCACCTATTGCTCCACCTGTTGGGTCTACCATAACATACTTTGAGAGAGTTGGTCACCCCGCCTGTTGTTCAACAACCATTATGTATTGAGTATCAACCATTGGGTGTTTCATTCTAGTTGAAATCGGGCTTGATTCAGATTTAGCCCAAAGTTCCATAGTGTAGAGAATGAAGGCCCAAATAAACATCTTAAGAAATTTCACATTGTTTGCTCTAGTTTCAAGCCACAAGGTATATTATAAGATCAAATCAAACTGCGAGTATTTTCATTTTCTTTGGCTGATAAAACAAAAGACTAGTTGTTCTATTTTGCCTCCTGGTTCGGTTGATACTTAGGCTGATATGGTACAATTGTTTCTTGAAAGATTCTTTCCTTCTTCGAAAGCTAAAAACTTGAGAAGATAAATATGCAGTATCAAACAAAAAGATACTAAAACTTTGTATGAGTACTGAGAGAGACTCAAGCAATTGTGTGCTAGTTTCCCATAACATGACATCCAAGGACTATTGATACATTATTTTTATGATGTACTACTTCCTATGGAAATAAGGATGTTGGATGCAGGTAGTGGTGGTGCTACTATCAGTAAAACAACACGGGAAATTCATAAATTGATCTCAGTCATGTCTGCTAATTCTCAGTTGTTTAGTGCAAAGCCAGAGCTCATTACGAGACGCGTGAATGAGGTAAACATGAGATCATATGATTCTGGAATTGATGATATTTCTAATTTGTTGCATCAAACAGTGTTTGTGGTGAATAAATTGGCTACTAACCAAGGGCAGCCATTGCAAACGGTACAAGTGTGTGGCATATTTGGTGCACAGGAGCATCCTACAGATGCGTGTCATTCACTCCAGGAAGATACTATTGATGTTAATTCATTGGGTGGTCATGTTCCTCCTACTTGTAAGAAATATCATCCTTATGCCAGTACATATAATCCCAGGTAGAAAGATCACCCCAATTTGAAGTATGGAAATAATGCTCACAACACCTCAAGTCTATAAAATATTAAGTACCAACAAATTCCATGCCATGATAGACTTCAAGGGTTGAAGGAAATTGTGAGATCATTGGCCCTTTCCACTCAACAATTTCAGTCTAAGACCGATGCTAGCATCACATAGATGAACTATCAACTTAGCAAATTAGCCGCCTCAGTTAATAAGTTGGAGAATTAGGGTAAAATACCATGACAACCCACTGCAAATCCAAGACAAGATGTCCATGCAATTAATCTTCGCAGTGGGAAAGAGATATCTGGTGGTGATGAAAAACATGCATCATAGCATGGCTATGCCAGAAATGGCGATTCACAAAAAGAGGTTGAAAAGCAAAAAGAAGATATTGAACAGTAACCGGTAGCTGTGAATCCAAAGCCCATCATTCCCCCATAGATTGGCCAAGAAAAGAATGGGGAAGACGACAAAGAGATCTTTAAAACGTTCAAAAATGTGGAGATCAACATTCCACTGCTAATAGCAATCAAGCAAGTTTCTAGGTATGCTCAATTCCTTATTGAATTATGCACTAACATGAATAAATTAAAGCGGACGAGAGGCTTCCTATGGGAGAAACAGTTTCAGCTGTTCTGCAGAAGAAATTGCCTGTGAAGCAAAAGGACCGAGGTATGTTTGTTATACCCCATAGAATAGGAAATTATGGAATAGAAAAGGCTATGTTTTATCTTGGTGCTTCAATAAATGTTATGCCTTTTTCTACTTATTAAGCTTTAAATGTTGGTCAACTGAAAGAAAGTGAAGTTGTATTAACCTTTGCTAACAGATCAAATGTTTTCCTGAAGGAGTTTTAGAAGACGTGTTAGTGCAGGTAAACGATTTGGTGTTCCCAGCTGAATTTTATGTTCTTGATATGCAAGATGATGGAACACCAAATTCAAGATTTTTGATGTTAGGTAGGCCATTTTTGAAGATTGCACGAATAAAAATTGATATTCATGATGGGACTATGACAATGGAATTTGATGTGGAAGTCATTAAATTTAATATTCATGATGTTATGAAACATGTAAATGACTACTCTTCCATTTATGTGATTGATTCTGTTGAGCCACTAATTGAAAAATGGTCGAGTTCTGTTATGATGACCTTTTTGCAGATTGCTTTGATGCAAAATCTGAATCCACCGACTTTGAAAGTGCTCGAAGAAGACTAGGTTTTGCCATCTCCTTTAATTGGTGAATTCATTGATTTGGAGACATTGCATAATGCTCCTGTAATAGCCACAAAATTAAAGTTAGAGGACTCTGTGAACCGACTGAAACCGTCCATAATCCAACTGCCAATCCTTGAGCTCAAACCACTTTCTGAACACTTGAAATATATATTCTTGGGAGACAATGAAAATATTCTTGTGATTGTTTCAAATAAAATCAGTGAGGTGGAGGAAGAAAAATGGACAAGGGTTTTTTGGGATAACAAGACATCAATGGGGTGGATACTAGCTTATATAAAGGGGTTGAGTCCATCAATTTTCATGCATAGAATCTTTTTGGAAGAAAATTGCAACCCCTATAGATAGCCTCAGAGACGTTTAAAACCTCCAATGATGGAAGTAGTCAAGAAAAAATTCTTAAACTCCTTAAAGCTGGCACATTTTATGCTATCTTTGACAGTTAATGGGTTACCCCGACTCAAGTTATGCCAAAAATGATAGGTATTACTATTTTCACTAATAAAGAAGGACAGTCGATTCTCGCCCGAGTTTAGAATGATTGGAGGGTGTGTATTGACTATAGGAAGCTTGATGCTATAACAAGAAAATACCACTTCCCCCTTTCATTTATTGATCAGATGTTGAAGCGTCTCACTGGCAGTTCAAACTACTGTTGTTTACATGGATATTCAAGTTTCCATAAATGTCTATCGCACCAGAAAATCAAGAGAAGACTACCTTTACATGTTCTTTGGGCACTTTTTCATATATGTGCATGCTGTTCGATCTTTGCAATGCACCGACTATCTTTCGTAGATGCATGGTGAGAATTTTGTCATATTATGTCGAGAATAGTATTGAGGTATTCATGGATGACTTTAATTTTTGTGGTGATTTGTTTTCATCATGTCTTGAGAACTTAATAAAGTGTTGAAGAGGTGTATTGCAGTTAATCTTGTTCTGAACTATGAAAAGTGCCACTTTATGGTAGACCAAGGCATTATTTGGGACACATCATTTATGCCTGGGGTATTGAAGTTGACAAAGCAAAGATAGATTTCATAAAATCTTTACCTTACCCCACAAATGTGAGAGAGGTACGCTCTTTCCTTGGTCATGTTGGATTTTACAGAAGATTTATCAAGGGCTTCTCTAAAATTGCTTATCATTTGAGTTACTTATTGCAAAAAGATTTTGATTTTGATGAGGCTTGCCAACATGATTTTGATGTTTTGAAAATTAAGTTAGTGACAGTCCCATTTTTTCAAGCCCCCGATTGGGACTTGCCATTTGAATTGATGTGTGATGCAAGCAATTATGCAATTGGTATTGTTCTTAGGCAACGAATTGGTCAAGATCCTCATGTGATTTATTATTCATCTCGGACCCTTGATAGTGCTCAAATGAATTATTCGACTACTAAAAAAGAACTCTTTGTTGTGGTCTTTACATTAGAAAATTCACGTCATACTTGTTGGGAACCAAAATGATCGTGTATTCTGATCATTCGACACTTCAATATTTAATGACCAAGAATGATGCTAAACCTTGTTTGCTTTGATCGATTCTAGAATTGCAAGAGTTCAACATTGAGATTCGGGATAAGAAAGGGACTAAAAAATGTTGTTGCAGACCATCTAAGTCGACTGCCCCATCTTACTAACAGTCCCACTATGTTAAAATATTAGTTTCCAAATGAAAGTTTATACATGGTCAGTACGGCATGGTCATGTTGTGACCCCTGAAATGCAGATCTGGTCAATTACTTACATTCTAAAGAATTTCCATAAGGCAACACAAGAGCCCAACGAGCCAAACTGAAGAATGATTCCAAATACTACGTTTGGCATGCTCTTTATCTTTGGAAATTCTGTTCCGACCAAATCATTCGCAAATGCATTTTTGAAACTGAAATTTCCTCAATCTTATAGTTTTGTCACTCTGCAGCATGTGGTGGACAATATGGACCACAAAGGACAACAAGAAAGGTACTTGAATTTGAACTGTACTTGCCTTATATTTTTTGAAATTCATATCAATTTTGAAAATCATGCGATCGATGTCAAGCCTTAGGTAATATAGTCAGCAAGAATGAAATGCCCCTTATACTGATTTTGGTTTGTGAAGCTTTTGATATTTTGGGCATTGATTTCATGGGACCTTTTTCCTACATCCTTTGGCAATTTATATATCTCGCTTGTGGATTATGTTTCTAAGTGGATTAAGGTTAAAGTCACAAAGACTAACGATGCTAAGGTTGTTGTGGATTTTGTCAAATCTAGCATTTTTTCAGGTTTGGTACACCAAAAGCAATTATTAGTGATCGTGGCACTCATTTTTGCAACAATGTGGTGGCAGCCTTAAGGAGTGACCCATCGCACCTCCACTGCATACCATCCGCAGATAAATGGCCAAGCCAAAGTGTCTAATAGGGAGATTAATCGAATTCTTGAAAGGACCATAAATCCAAATAGGATTAGAGCCTCAAACTTGAAGATTCTCTATTGTCATACCAAACAACATTCAAAAATTCTCTCGGTATGTCTCCTTATCAAATGGTTTATGGTAAATCATCTTCTTATTGAACTTGAGTGCATGGCGTTTTGGGTGGTGAAATAATGCAATACCGACATGGATAAAGTGAGACAAAAATACAAGTTGCAGCTGCAAGAACTTAAGGAAATACTCAATGAAGCGAACATGAACGCGACCACTCAGAAAGAAAATATGAAGGCCTTCCATTATCAAAAAATTGCTTTGAAAACTTTTTTGGTAGGCCAATAATTACTTCTATTTGATTCAACTCTTAAACTTCATTGTGGTAAGTTGTGTTCCAAGTGGGTAGGTCCATTTGTTGCGACAAAAGTTTTTAATCATTGTGCCATTGAAATTCAAAGTTTAAAAATTGGTTAAAATTTGAAGGTTAATGGTCACAAGTTAATGAATAGTTAAAATTCACACAAAAATCGTGAGACATTTGAGACTAAATTTTTCTTAATGTGTGAATTAGTCAACCTTAATAGACATGCTTGAGCTTGACATGACATGCGTTCCGAGACCACTTTCATTTTTTAATTGAGACACCAAGATGACAAGATGCATTGTTTGTTGAACCAATTGTTTTACCCTTATCTTTGTTAGTCCAGCCAAACCCCTTTGAGCCTTGGCCTTTTTCCACGTTTGAACCCGTTTAACCAATCCCATTTTTCTTGTTACACTATGTTTGCACCTTAATGAGAGTATTTATTAGCTATACATGCCATTAATTGTCTTGATTGTTAATGTTATGTGTGATGATGAAATAGGCACGTCTTGGATTTAGTTTATGCTTATGTTTTGAAAGTCACAAAGCTGCCCATGTTTTATATTAATATTGATCTCGTCGCAAATGAAAAAGATAAAAAAAAAATAAAAGCAACGAGTAAATGAAAGTTTGTTATGGGCAGCTTTGTGAAAATAGAAGAAAAGGGCGTGAATTTTTATTTGGAAGCATTAACAATATGTATTTAATCTATTGGCATGTGTTAGCTTGTTTTTTTATTCTCTTTCAACTTGTTTACCCTTTGTTTATCCCTGTTGCAAACCTATGAAAGTTCTTTTTTATTAGTGGATTGACTCATATATTTATTATTGATGGAGATTCAATTGATTATCAAGTGATGGAAAGAGCTATTTATTGTTGATTTGAGTGTAAATTTTTCACCCTAAACAATTTTGAGAGATTGAGTGAATTAACCATGAGGGTGTAATTTTTCTATTCTCTAGGGGGCACTATCGGTGTTGTAATACCCCGTTCGTTTTGGACTAGAGTTTCTATAGCAATCTGTTCGATTATGATTTGATCTTGAATGCTCAAGATGATGATTAGGTGTTTGACGATTCTGAATTGAAATTTTTTTTGTGTTTAGTTGGTCCTGGTTCGGTCTTGATCAATTGGAGTATTGATTATATGTTTATCGAGGTCTTGAGGTGTTGATTTAATGTTTGGAGGTGTTTTAATAATGATATTTTATAAGGTTGGACGTTGTCGAGTTCCGAGAATAATGATTTGTTTGATAAAACACTTTGTGTTACCTTAGCTGAATTGACACGCGGATAACTTGTGTTAGAGTTTGGATAACTCGAGTTATATGGGGGCTATTTAACTTGAGTTATAAAATTTATAACTCGAGTTAGTCATGCATTCTGCTGAAACGACACTGTCGTTGGGCAGTGGTCTATATAAACCCCAAACCCGATTCCTACGGCCTCCACACCTCATTTTCATCTCTCTTCACTCCCAATCAGTTATTTTTGCTTGCTCATTGCCTCTCCTTGGTTTCCAAACATTCCTAGAGGTAAGATTTCACTTTTAGCACTCTCTTTCCTTTCATTTTGTGCATTTTGTTGGGTTGGTTCTTTGAAGAACGTTTTTGAGTTTTTGTTTTGGGTTTCAGTTTAAGCTTAAATATGTGGATAAGGAGGTTAGATATTGTTATATCTTAGTGGATTAAGGTTACACAAACATAGTTGAGCTTGGGTTTGTAGGATTTGATGAGTTCTTTGAAAGGGGTAGGGTTTGGACGAATTTGTGAAGAGACTTAATGATTTTGAGTTGTATTGATGAAACCAATTGTAGATTTGTGTTCAGGAGGTTGAATAGAGGTATTGTAGGTGATTGAGAGTGATTTTTATCTGTTGCATTAAGTGATTGGTCAAACTGGGTAATTTGGGTAAGTGACTTACTCGAGTAAGCATTTTGGCTAACTCGAGTAAGATAGGCCCAGCTTTACTCGAGTTATATGTTGGTTAACTCGAGTAATATAGGTCTAGATTTACTTGAGTTATATTTGACTAACTCGAGTAAACCAGACCACATATAACTCGAGTTAGCTCTCACTTACTCGAGTAAATGGTGGTTTTGGGGGACCAAATTGTAACTTTTTGTATTTGGTGATTTCTAATAGTCTGAGGACTAATTTGGAGATTTTGACTGCATTGAGGACTAAAACTCGATATTTGGCAGGTATGAGATTAGATTTGCAATTTTCAGAAATTTGGAGTGTATTATAATTTTGAGGAAATAAGTTAGATTTGTAAATTTTGAGAG
>CAODLS012526142.1:0-10577 GCA_948243855.1 Flueggea neowawraea
GATGGATATTTTTTTCTAATGTAAAATGTAGGGTGACTCTGGTTTAATGCTATAGCTGTATGTGCTATAGCGGTGGCTGTGTTTGCAGAACATTGGATCCCACCTTCAGATATTTGTCCATTTGGGACCTCAAAGGAGATGCCATGCAAGTGATAGCCACTGGCTGGCTGGTACAGGTCGGGTACGCCCCTGAACCCTGGTCCATATTAATTGATGCAAGTTCTCTCTCTCTCTCTCTCTCTTTCTTTCTCTCTCTGTGTGTGGGTGCTCATTAAACACTCAAATTACGAACTTTCGTTACTGGTGGCAAGCAAGGAATACATGCCTTCTCTTTCACGGAAGGTTTCCTTCAGAAACAGGCTTGTTGGAGAGATCGATCAAAGCGGGGTTCAGGTTGTGGGGGAGGTTCACATGGTCACAAAAGGAGGGTTCTTTTTCAGCCTTAACAAAGGTAAGCAAAGCAACAAAAGTGAGGAACATGGGAACATCAAATGTTGTAATAATGGAGGTACTAGATTGAAATAATGAAGCCTTAATTGCATATCCTAGACATCAATTGTTTTGGGTTATGATCCCCTCCGGAGGTCATAATGTTGCTTTGCCCGAGGCAATGGCGTTAAGAGGTAAAGGAGGAGAGTGTGAGTTGGAAGGAAACATGTGGTGGCGGTGACTGGTAATCATGGCTTCATGGGGACACTTAGGGCCTTTTAATGGATACTCAAATAATTTTTTACTTTGGATGTTTTGGAGCTCTCGTAACAGAGTGATGGACCACCGGGTTACTAGATCTTGTGCGTGGGCATGTGTGTGTGTCCCATTTTGTGCTTCATGATCTTCTGTATGCCTTGCTGGACTCTGGTACTGCCCTGTACAATTTTAAGTTTTAAATATGAAAAAATATGCTCTCCACTAGATGAATTTTTTTTTCAAACTTTAAAAGAAAAAGATTTGAAAGCCCTTAACTCCAAATGTATTCGAAGTGTTTTTTTCCTGACAATGGATGACCACTTTTTTTAACAATGGGAACTAAAGCACTATTTTTTTGTGTTTTGTCAAAGTAAATTCTACTCAGAAATAGTATATTAATTACTGATCTCACAGTTTGTTAATAAATGATAGATAATGACTTTGGTATTAAAGTTCTAACGATGACTCACATTTTGTCGGTGGTCTTTTTGAGAATATTTTTAGGAGAGGTCTTTTTGAGATTTGAATGTTTATTATTTTGTTTGATAATTGTTAATTATAGGGCTTTTTTACTCTTTAACCTCTTCATAAGGTTAACCGTTAATGCATTTACTATTTCAATAATTTATTAATCTTTTAGTTATTATACTATCTCTTTTTAACTCTTAACATTTTGTTATACTTTATTATGGTATTTATTATTTAATATATTTACAATATACAAATAATAATAAATATATTTATTTCATAAAAATATTTTGAGTTAATATTTGAGTTAATAATAATACTTGAAATATATCTATTATAAAAATTATTTAATTAAATTTTTAAAATAATATTTTTTAAAAAATAAAATAAATGATAAATTAGATAAATATTTAAAGTAAAAAAATGTATTTATCAATGAGAAGAGATTTGAATTAACTAAATAAAAATAAATTATTCATACATTGCATAATATTTTTTACAATGCTTATTATAATAAGTGAGAAAAAAAGAAATAAAAGAGTTAAGTACAAAAAGAAAATAAAGAAAAATAGAAAAAAAAATGACAGAAAAGACAAAATTTAGAAAAAGACAAAAAATATATATTTTAAGTAAGTAGGATTTATTTTTGAGTGGACTCCACTTACTTTGATGTGAAGTTAAAAAGCATCATCTATATCAATATTAAACGTGAGCATTAAGCCCGCGTTATGGATCCATTGATATTCGAACTTAGACGTGACTAAACATTGTTTGCTTGCCAGTTTAGTTTTTTTCTAATGTTTATTATTTGACAAACAAAATTTGCATGTTTTTGACGAAAATGACAAGCCTAGTACTACTTCGGCTCGCTCTCTTCCGAATAAGCTCCAACCCGGGACCTCATGTCCCATGTGAAAGTGTCTTACCGTCGAGACGCTTCACGGCTCAACAAAATTTGTATGGTAATCAGTCACTTGTCGTTTATTTTGAACTCCCAAAAATCGAAAGAGATCCAACCATTGAAATGCAGCTCAAATTGTTGGCAAAGAAAATTATTTAGAATTCTTTAATCGTTTTTCATTTCGGCCATTAAAAGATCTAAATTGAAGAAATATCAAAACTGGTGATTGAAAATTTTCATGTGCAACTACTTGGAGAAGCAAAGTAAAGATTGAATTATCGAAAACCTATCCATTAATGAGATGATTTAGTTGCACGAACATGAATGAATATGAGTAATTACAAGTAACATAAAACAAAGAAACAATATGTTTTGGACAGTCGCTATAGAGATCAAGATTCTCCTGAATAAAAGAAAGGCAATAATGCACATGTTCTAACAATAGTTGCACGACAACAAAAAAAACCAAAAAACATGGAAAACTAAAATTCACAATTTGTGGGCATCATGTGAAGAGGAATGAATGATTCACATCCAGAGACAATCCAATCCAAGCAAGCCAGTCTTGTTTTGTGTTGTCTTCACATTTTTATCTCAAAAGTTTATACTGTTTTGTTGTTAAAGAGTCTTTGTATTGAAGCTTCAATCTTTTCATGCACTAAACTGTGATTATTGACTTTGAATGACTTGATTAGCTATTTGTTTGGACGTTTTTCTGTCCACTTTTCGATCACATGATGCATAAAAACAGTCTTCACCATTCAAGTGGACACAAAATTGCAGTGCAAAATGTTAACTGGAGGGTTAAGAATGTTAATTTACTGTTCCCCCAGCTGTGCTTTAGCACCATTTTTTTTTTAGAAAAGGACTATGATTAAAAAGAGGGAATGATATGAAAATTTGGTCACCATCCACGAGAGAATATATTCTTTTAATATGTCTAGAAAATGTATATGTTCCTCAACAAATAAATTGTTAGTTTAGTGGTAATTATACTGATTCTAGCCCATTTTATTTGTTAAAAGTAATATAAAGAAGCCGTAATATTTTAATTTTCAAATGTGATTGTCCATTCTTTGTCAATAAAGTTCGTCTTATGGGTAATCATCTACTTAACCATACTTAGCTACATACTAAACATAACATAATCTATAAAAATAAACTGTTTTGATGTTTTTACTATATACTGTAACAAAATTGAACATGATTGACTGTGAATTGAAATCAACATTCACGTCACGTCTCTATCTAAACCTACCCCTATTTCATTATGCAAGGTAAGATTCAACCATTGGATTGATTAAATTAGGAATAAAAGCATTATATTCATAGTGCCATGTGAGAAGACAGTGGTATCCTTTATTACCTCATCCCCTCTATCCACTCCTCCAAGAATGGTATGGCAACATTTTCAAATGTAAAATTTGGCTTCTAATCCATTACATGTGTGTCAAATCATGAATTACCAAATTTCTCTTCTTTAACTAACAAAATTAATTAAATTGAACCTCTCATTAAATGCTCATTTTGATTTTGACTTTTCTCTTTTTGACTAGTCTTTGTGTTTATTTTTATATTTATTTAAAATTGGGAATTATGTGAAATACACTTAAGTGTGTAATTTAGATCTATAAGAAAATGATTGAACTAATTAGAAATGTTTGGTTTACAGTATTTCGATATATCATATTGCACATTTAATATATTGTGTTTCTAAAAATATTTAATAATCTTTTTACTTTTTTATTGTACAATTTGTCAATAGCAATCTATTTCTACTATCCAATCTCCTCAAACTAAACATCCTCTAAGTAAAATACAATCATGTATGTTTATTTAAAGTCGATTTGGTGAAAGTAGATTAAAGAACTATATATTGTATAATAAAAAAAAAAAGAATGCCTTTTTATAAGTAAAATGTTGAGGTAGATTTTAGTAGATTGGAAATATAAGACAAACAAACACACCTATAAGAAGGAATTAGAATTTTTAGGAGTCCAAGTCCTTGGAATGAATGAAAGTGATATCATGAATCCTAGTGATCTTGATAAGGTTACTCATAATTCAGAATCTTTAAAGTCATCTCGCAGGACGCCTACTCAATATTTTTATTATTATTTTATTAAAATTTTCAGAAACTAATTCATCAGTTTTTTCATCCGTAACCCAGAGGGCTACTTTAAGAGTTCTGCGGGATGTCTACTCAACTTTTCACTAAACACAATTTTATTTTAATCTCGTTGGAATAAATCTGACCATTAGATCAAAACAATCAAACGGTCATATTTTGATTTAAAAAAAAGATTGATTTGTCAGGCGCGGGACCCTGACAATGTAGCTCGTCCTCCCGATCTGGGAGGCTAGCCCCGTTGTGGGTAGCCTAAGTATGACAATCTGTAACTTAGAATATACTTAACATATACCATTACGACTTGCTTTTGTCTAACAAAAGTTTAATTTATCTAAATTACCAAAAATAACATAATAAGATTATGTGTCAAATTCTTTTGCTGAAACATGCAAAAGCCTCATATGATGAAGTCAATGTCTAAGCATGGCAAAAATTTATGTATACGCCTTGTTTGTTTATTTGAATAGTTTTTTTTTCTGATCGAAAAATATATTTGAATTTAATTATTTTAAATTCAAATTTTTTACAAGAGTAGATTTTTAATTTAACAAACAAATTATTTTTGACAAATTCATTTTAATAAAGATGAGATTATCTATACTAGTAATTGAGAAGACATAAAGAAATCGTTAATAATCAAATTTCGGACATGATTACCAACACTTTGTATAAAAATTATACAATCAATAAATTAAAATAAAATCATTTTTAAAGTTATTTAGTACTTAGAAAGCTAGACGAACTTTTTTTGAAATGAAAATAAAGAAAAAAAAAGTGAAGCACGAAAAATTGGAGTACAAAAGATTGCAAGTGCCATAATAAATTACTACACTACAATTCAATTTAATTCACCAAATCAAACAAAAATATTAACGATCCCATAAATTATGAAATAAAGAATTCCATTCAACCGCACTAACAAATGCCTCAGTCACTTAATTTTTATATTAAATTATTATTATTTTTTGTCTCATAAAACTAAATAATAATATTTTTTACACATAAATTAAAAAAATTAATTAAATTATTAATTTTATTATAAATTTCTCAATATATTTTTATAACTATTCAATAATAACTAATAATATAATTTATTATATATTTAAATAAAAATAATATAATAAATATAATAAAATATAATATAATTATTAATATTAAAAAATAAATTTATATATTTAAACAAATATAAAATAAAAAGTGACCTTAAACGGATGGAGTACAGGAAAGTTGACATTGTCACTTTAACTCCCTCATTCTCACTCTCTTTGTGTCAAAACTGTCCCCACCAAACTACCCATACAAAGCTTTCTGTGTCTTAAAGAGTCTGTTACATATCACAGTAGAAGCTTTGGTGGGTTCATTAGTTGTGGGTTTGGCTTTGTGGGTCAGTCTTTAATGGTGTTTTAGTGCTAATTCAACCCACTTAAAACGGTTTTCTTGTTGTTACCACACATGGCAACCTTAAAGTTGAGAGCTTTAGCTCTTCAAAGTAATAAAGTTTGTATCTTTTCACCAAACCATTTCTGGGTTTCTCGTAATCCACCTCGTAATTGCTTTTCCTTCACTGTTTCTGTGTCTTTTTTAATTTAACTTCCTCCTTGGTTATTGCTTCAAGCTTCTTCAGTCTTTTAATTTTGTAAATTATTTCACTCTTATTTATTTTTTATTGCTCTGTAATTGCTTCATCATTATTGAAGCTGTTGTCTTTGACATTTGGGGTTTTATGGTATGGGGGTGGTGTTGGTGCCACCCATTGTTCAGCTGGTGAAGCTCTGGCTCATTGGCTCTGTCTTTATATGTCAAGGATCTTCAGGTAAATCTTCATGGCTGGTCACCCTTAATTTATATTCAGTTGATTAAATCATGAAATTCATGTTGGTTGAGGTGGTTCTTTGATAAATTAAATCTTTGGAGGTTTGAGTTTTATGGTTACCAATGTGTTGCCATTGTCATTGTGAGCTTGTTTTATCTGATTTATACGTAGCAGTTGGTTTAGTGTTAAGATCAATGTTTTGAACTGTGCTATCTTTTTTGATCTATGTATGTCAGGATTTTATTTTAATCTTTGCTAATATGCCGTCCTCAGTCTTTCAAACTAAAAACGGAAACATTTTCGTTTGAGCTCATTTCATTTTGAAATCAGTGGAAGCTAATAATCAATCTTCAGTCATATTGTAGCATAGAAGTATGGCTTGTTTTGTATCAGTCATGTTAGCATGCTGATCTGGGGGCACTCGTAGACCCAAAAGTGCTGAATTTTTGAAACAAACACCATTTAAGAGAAGCTTTGGTAGCTCAAGTCTCGTTTGAAGTGCCATCCTTGGGAACTTTGTGCGGCTTCTTGGGTCTGTCTTTAACAGCAGTGGTCACCATTATCTAATCTAGTGTCTTACCGTTCTGACTCAATGCAAGTTTCTCATGTAGAACTGTCACTTACTGAAACTTAATCTATAAAAATTTGTAGAATAAGCACCTTCAGCCACTAAAAGTTTTTTTTTTCTTTGATACATCAAACAATCAAAGCACTTTTCCGGAGGTCATATCTGGATCCTCTATTGTCTACCTGCTGGTTTGTAAAGTTTGCCTTGTGGATTAGTTTCTGCAAAAGAGACAAGGGTTCTCCCCATATATGTTCATAGCCAATGTCAAATTGATTGAACAAGCGATCTTTTGTCTTTCTTTTCTTGTTTATAGTTCATGGAAGTCCTGAAATTTAGCCTCCTGAGAGAAAATGCCTTCTATCAGGTAATTTTTGAGCAAAGCATGACCGCAAATGGTTGCTATGATCCTGTTCTTTGTGTCATCTTAATCTTAGCTTTCCCAAACATTACAATTATATGCAATTTGTTGAATTTGAAATCTGTAACTCCACTTCAATTTGCATGAGTGAATATGTCAATGCAAATCGTTCTTCTGAAATCTGGGACTGAAACGAGTGGTTTTGATCTCTTCAAGGGTACAATATCTCTCCATCGCTGGCTATTGTTTCTGAGATTCCTCCAATTGAAGGAATTCCTGGTCCTGTTTATCAACAAAAGCCTTCAAGAAGCTATGCACCGAGCTTGGAACCTCAGCCAAATGGTAAGTTTTAAAGTAAACTAGTATTTGTTAATTAGAATTTCTATTGCGGTAGCTTAATAAAGCTTTTATGTGAAAATACAGGGCCAAATTTACACCCTCCTCTTGCATTACCACCACTTACATCTGCTCCACTGCCTCATACAACCACAGGGTTTGTTCCATCTTATTCACCTGCAACTCCAATGGTAAAACCACCACATGATGCAGCTCCTTCACCTATGATCTTTCAAGGAAATGCACCTTCTTTATCACCAAGGATTCCCAATGTTTCTTCACCACCCAATGTAGCTTCTCCACCCTTTATTGGTGGAGGACATGTACCATCCCTGCCAACAGATGCCCCCCAAAGAGTACCAGTTGCAAAGAGTCCAACGCCAAAGCCAAGTGTGCCAGGTGCATATTCACTATGGTTTGTTTTGCTTAGTCAATGAAAAAAACTTCTTTTCTGTTCCTTTTATTTTTTTCCTTAAAATACCATCTGCCCTGCCCTGCCTTCTACAGATGCGCCACAAAATGCACCAATTCTCCCAGCTGCACCTGAATCATTAGCTCCAGGTGTTCATCAACCAAACACATCATTTAATGGGGCTCCTGTCACAACGCAGATTCGTCCAGGTTAATTTTTTTTCGATTTTTGTGCAATCACCTATTCCTATAAATTTCTTGTCAATTGGACTCTTACTTTTGTTTTTATTGTACTTATTTTTGTTCTTTCCATTTTCAATGTGGCATCAGTCGCACTGCCGCCAAGGAAGTCAGAAGGAAACCAACCACCTGAATCATTGGCTCCAAGTGTTCATCAACAAAATGCATCATCTAATGGGGCTCCTGTCAGAGAACAGTTTAGTCCAGGTAAAAATTCTTCTTCTTTTTGGTGTAATCACCAGTTTCTTGTAAATTTCATGCCAAACAGACTCTCATTTTTTGTTTTTTATTGTACTTGTCTTTGTTCTTCTTGTTTTCAACATGATATCAGTTGCATCGCCTCCAAGGAAGTCAGAGGGAAACCAACCACCTGAATCATTGGCTCCAAGTGGTCAACAACAAAATGCATCATCTAATGGAGCTCCTGTCAGTACACGGTTTGGTCCAGGTTAAAATTCTTTTTCTTTTTGTGTAGTCACCAATTTCCTGTAAATTTTGTGTTAATAGACTCTCATTTTTGTTTTTGTTTTTACTTATACTTTTACTTGTTCTTTGTTTTCAACATGACATCAGTTGCATCACCGCCAATGAAGTCGGAAGGAAACCAACCACCGGTTGACCCAATTACGCCTGCAAGTATCCCTTCTGTAACTGGTCTGCATTTCTTCATTCTTATATTATAAACGTTTCTGTTTTTGATGTTTCTAAGCTGCAAATTGACTGCTTTGGTGAATTTTAAAAAGGTTTTGCTGACTGCAACTTTCTCTCTACTCTTGTTCTAGGATGTTTATGTTTGTAAATATGTCGCTTTGAAAGCCAATTCGTAAAATATCTGTAGCCAACATGAGGTTGTTAGGGTGCATCATCTCTTTGTGGTTCTCAAATAATTGTATTGTACCTACAGCGTCCTCCTCTGTTTTGGAACTGAATTTTGATTTTTGTAACTTTTGTGTCCTTTTTTTTTTGGTACGATGGGCTGCACAATTAGGGGCAACTCTCCTCATATCTCTTGCTATAAAGGTGATAACTTCCACTAAAGTGGTGGTAGAAGGACTTGAACCCGAGACCTTTTCTGTGAGCCGTCCACTCACTTGCTACCAGGCTATAAACAGCCGGTGGTAACTTTTTTGTCCTTTTCAACTGCATATTTGATGTGAAAATGTGAAGTTTATATTAAAAAAGTTCAGTTTACCTTTCTTATTCCCTTTTCCTTTTGTTAGATCGTTTCGCCAACCTCGACTATTCACTTCATTTTCCATGACAAAAGATTAGTTACTCTATGCAACACTTGGTTTGAAGTGACAATATTTTTTTTTATGAATACTCTTCAAAGTTTGATCAGCATTTTTTGTCATTTGTCATTTGTCTTTGTATGATATTGCAGTTCCTGATATTTCTCATGCATCTAGTCCTTCCCCAAGCATTGACTGGAGAAATGATGGAGCTCCAGTTACAGCACCACCAGATGAAACACCAAAATCTTTATCACCTGCGAACAATTCCCAGCCTAAAGGTGAGACAAACTGCATATTTTGCCACCTCACTTACATAAGTTGCTTTTGTGAAGATAATGAATTTCAAATGTTTTTTCTGATTAACATTTGGCAGGTTCTTTTTCTGCTGCAGCACCTTCAACACAAAAAAACATGTGGCACTCAGGTGCTGCCCCTGCTCCATTTCCTTCATCTCCTCAAGGACATCGGTCTCCTGCATCTTTACCTTCTTTCCCATTTGACAAGCATAACCACACCAGGAAGAAAACCAACAGCCCGGCTCCTGTGTCACCACATACTGTATCTCCTCGTCCAAAACAGCAAGGTCAACCATTTATAATTTAGGAATTTTTTGCCATATATTTTTGTTGTCTTGTGCTCATGTTTAACTTTCAGCCATTTCATTCCTTTTTTCTGTTTCCAGGTCCAGCTATTCCTCCATTTCTTCCTGAAAGTCAAGTACGCGGTGCTCCTCCATCCCATAGTCCAGGTACCAGAGAAATGAAGGCTTGGTGGTTAATGTTTTAGATCAATTACGTCAATGATTCTCAGTTCTGATGCAGTTCCTGCAGCTTCTGGATTGCATCACGAGTTTTCTAAACCAGCAATGGATGCCTCACCTGCTCCTGCACCTGCACCATCCCCGTCAGAAGCTTCCAGCTGGACCAAAAGTATGGAAGACTTTCTGCCCCCTTCTGTTCATGCTTATCATAATTTTATTTATTCATTTTCTATATGCTGAGTAGCTTACATTTTGTTTGTGGTTGCTTTGTCAATTCCAAGTGCCTCTTCTTCCACATAAAGTTCCTCATGCATCTCCAACAAGGAGCCCAAAGATACCCGTTCTCCCACCAATCCACACTCTGCCACCACCTCCTCCTAATGAAGGTGTACAAAAACTTGGTCCTCTTAACCTAAGGTTTTTAATTGTCTATGTTGTTGTTTGTTGTCCAGTCAATATCTCTTGTCTTACCAAATCATAACATTCAGAACTTTTTTTTTTTTTGTAGATTGTTCAGCATTTATTTGCACAGAACCATATGCAAATACTCCCCCTGGTTCACCATGTGGCTGTGTTTTACCCATGCAAGTAGGGCTGCGTCTCGGTGTTGCACTGTATACCTTCTTTCCTTTGGTTTCAGAGCTTGCTCAGGAAATTGCTTCTGGGGTT
>CAODLS012526270.1:0-10891 GCA_948243855.1 Flueggea neowawraea
ATATCCATAATCAATAAAACGTGATTATCCTCTTAGCAACATACTAACCTTGGCTTGTTATCATTCCCATGATAACAATCAATTAGGGACCTTTAGAACAATATTCTTTTTACCTTGAGGTTTTACTATCAAGTCACACACGTGATGACATGCGGGAGAATAATCTATTTATGGATTTTTCTCTTCATAAAACATATTATATTTCATAGAAATAAAATTCCTCTTTATTAAATAATTGAACGACAATGCACATTAATGATTGGACTAGGGCACAATTCTAGCAACTTTTATACGCTAATTGGACTTAATTGGGACCACATTCAACTGAAATGCCCACCTTCAAGCTTTAGACTACAAATTCATCACACACCTACGCCAATTTGGAAGTTCGGAGCTCGGTTCCGTAGCCAACCACCTTTGCCATCATTGCCGACCGGCGACGCCGTTCCAACTTGTTGGACAGGCGCCTCACTGAAACGGTCAGGTTTTGGATAGTTGCAGTAGTCTCTGTAGGTGATTCCATTTTGTTTAGTACAAAAGCTAGCAACCACCACTTAAACTGATGCCACCCTCCACCGTCGCTGCACCATTAAGCACAACAGCTAGATCTTCATGCGACCACCAACAAAATAAACAAGTTTTCTTTTTACTCTTTCTCACTTTTTATTATTTATGTTTTCTTTTATGTTACATTGAGGACAATGTAGATTTTAAATGTAGGGAGGGGGATTTGTGTTTACTTGTTTGCATTTGTTTGTTTATGTTTTTCGGTTTGCATTGTGTTTCATATTTTTCTTAATCTTCTATGATTTTTGTTGAATTTTTCAAATTTTGTTTGCGTTCTTCATAATGTGTGAACACATTTTATTCTTGTTACATTTGCATATTGTATATATGATTTCTCTGCTCAATTTTGCTATGTTTTATGTGAGTTTGTCCTTAAACATTAAATAATTTGAAACTTTAACCATCTTAGGGTCCAAAAGTCCTCATATATCCATTGGTGTGAAATTGGATTTTTATGCATCTTAGTTTTAGGAAAAGAAAGCCCCTAGTACTAGAACTAGAAAGTAATAGTTTGGATTCACACATACCCATGTGAGATTTTGAGACATTAAACACATTATGTTTTCTTGCTATGTGTAATTTGTCATTCATCGTAGGACCTACTAAGATTTGTTATAAAGTGCAGTTTGAAGACCGCAGGATTTTTAATTGAGACACCAAAGCAATGAAAGTCATTGTCTGTTAACCCCTTGTGTTATCTTTTTCTTTCAATATCCACCTTTTACATTAATCATTTGATTACCCACTTCGAGCCTTAGACTTTTTCTTGTTTACCATTCTGTTCAAAAACCTCAATATTTGCACCCTAAGTTGAGAGGCTTTTATTTATGATATATTGCCAAGATAATTCTTTTGTTAATTGTTTGAGTAAATTTGATATTAAACATGTCTTATATATGATTTTTTATGCTTAAATTGTCAAGAAGCATGGCTGCCCAGTTGTGATGTATTGTGGGAAAGTAACGTTGCTTCCTTTATTAAAAAAAATAGAAACAAAAAAATCAAAAGGAAAAAAGAAAAAAAAAAAGAGAAAAGAAGAAGGAAGGAAACCAACAAAAAATGGTATAGAATGTTTTGGGCAGCTTTGTTTTATTAAGCAAAGACATGTACATTATTTTAGTTTGCATTAACTTGGTACATTTATGTGTTGGCATGTATCACTTGGTTTCATTATTGTTTACTCTCAACTTATTAACCCATTTATTAGCCCCATTACAAGCTTGGGTAAAGTTCTTTTTTATCGGTATTTTGTTTGAATTTTTTTAGTGGTTACGATTTGACCTCATGCCAAATTTTGGAAAGACTTACTACGAATTAAATTAAGCATAGACACTTACACCTAAACACTTTGAGAGATAGAGTGTAATCTAGTAATGGTGTCAATTTGGCTATTCTTTTTGGGGACATTACTACTATGGAGACAAACTATTTAAGATTGTCGGCTATCCTGGCAATAGTTGTGTTTTCTCTTGAACTTTTGATGAATGTCAATTTAGGTTTCACACTATGTGGGGTTAACAGGGGTGATTGGGGTTTAAGGTTCTTAATAGTTTTAAGTTATTGAATGCTTAAGGACAAGCATTATTTAAGTGTGGAAATATTTGATAGGTTGCATTTTATGCATGATTTATGTTGCATTTCATGTTTGTTTTGTATTATAAATTGTTATTATTCGTATCTTTTTATGTCTTGTTGCTTTTTTGGTGTTTTAGGTGGAATATTGATGAAACATAAAGATTTGGAGCTGTTCTAGATGCATTTTAGCGAAAACTACATTTCTGCATGACCATACTATAATAACCGCGTCGACTGAATTATTGCGCATTGGGCCGCGTGTTGGACTACCGGGCCTCTATTTTTAAGCCTCTTGGACGTGTTTGAGGGCTAATAACTCAATTTTACTGCTGGAGCAAAACAATTAACATTATTATTATTTTTATTAGCTATTTTTTTAGGGAAAATTAGGTTTTCTTAATGAGGATACATATATATAGTTTTTATTTTCTGCTGGGTGGCTATCTCATCACTCATGCACTCTTGGGCCGCTGACCTTTATCTGAATTTTGGCTTTCCTTCCTCTTGCATGTGTAACTAAACACTTATCTAGCTAAGGTATTTTCAAAGTTCAATCCATTAGTGATGTGAGACTCTTGTTTTAATTGATATAAAGTGTTTCGAATATTTATTCAATTTTTGTGCTTAGTTCGTTTATTATTTTGATTGATTGATTCACAAGGGCCTGTTGGTTGATTGATTGAGATAATATATCACTATTAAGGACTGATAGTGCATCATATTAGTCCTAATTTAGGTAGCAAATAACGTGAATATATGTGGTTGGACATTATTCATTGTTATGGAATTGAGTAATCTGATTTAAATGAATCATGGCGTTTCCAGTTTCACTGGCTAGGATAGAGGTCACTTTCGTTCTTATTGTTGCCATAGAATAAACCTTGTCAGGGTGTCTTGGGGGTTGTCTAGTGGTTAGGAAAATAGTCTACAGGGCATCCCGGGGCTATCGAACAGGTAAGAAGGGATTGATTAATCAAGTGTGTCACCTTTGATTATAACTCTGTCTATTCGAATACTTAATATTCATCGTTCGTGTCTATGATCAACTGATTGGATTGAACGAAGAAGTAACTTAGCTAGGCTTTATGCATTATTGAATTTCTATCATTTTCATTGCTACAATTTTATTATTTCTAACATTGGAAATCTTATTTCTGTTGCTTTTCGATCTTGACCTCACTTAAATTTTTGCTTATTTTATTTTTTTGTTTCTTCATTTAAACAATTTCTCACCGGTCTTCATGGATCGACCCTACTCACTGGTTTACTCATTTTATTGTTTTGAACAGGTTAATATTGAATTAAGGTTTGACATCCTATTAGTATGTGTAGATAACTATCATCTAAAATTTAATAGATGGAAAAACTTTCTAGACAAAAGTTATCCATATGTTCAAATGTTAAGTGAACACTTGTTACTTATTAAATAAATTAAGACAAAATTTTTTCGCATACTCAAATGTTTAATGAACACATGTACACATGACTTGTTAATTGAGATAAGATCAAAATGATAAACAAGGGGGAAAATGAAAAACAAGGGGGATATTTTTGGTGGAGTTGGCAACCTATTCTTCTTGTTCAAACACGTCCATATCAACACAATCAACATATGGTCCCAAACTTTGTTCAAAAACACTCCCACACACAATTTACCATCAATTCCTCCTTAGAAGAGTTTAAACAAAGCAAAGGTAATCTTGAATTCGTAATAGCTCTTGACTAGTCTCTGTTTCATTCATATTTTTGAACATGTTAGAGATAGATTTATAGGACACTCAAAGAATGAAACTTGTATATTTATGTGTCCTATAGATGTATATAAAAGGGCTTAATTTAATTCTATGTTGGTTTGTATTTATGGTTGAAATAGAATGAAATTCCCTAATCACAGATGTTGTAGCAACATTCTATTTGTAGCAAGAGTTTAGAAACCTTAAAAACCTAATTTGAAAAAGTGGAAAACATAACAGTTGTAGATATATATGTCTTGTAATAAGGGTATAGCTTAATTCCATCTATTTAAGCAGTTATACTTGTTTATCTAAGACTGGCCATATTTATAGTTTCACATAATACAGATTGATTCTAGGTTCAGATGTAAAATCCATTGAGATTTCTGTATTTTGAAATATTTCCCACAAACAAGGGTATGTGAGTCTTGTTTCTAAAGTAACAAACCATTTTTTATTTGGATTTGAATAGAATAAACCGTGACTAAATCACTAAGGAAACATATGTTTGCCCTATTACAGGCCCAAGCCTTATTTTAAATATTTACTAAAACTTTTGTAAATTGAGTTAGACAACTAGATTTATATTCCTGGAATGTTTGTATGTATGTATGTATGTATGTATGTATATGTGTGTCTAGTGTCAGAATAAATTTATAGAGCTCAATTTGGTAATGAAGTTAATAAACTATGGTTAAAATACTAAGTGATGCTCAATCTGCCCTGAAGTAGAAATATAGTAGCAGATAGTTTGACTTTACAAATTCACCATAAATTGTACTAATGGAATTAGGAATCCTAGTTTATATGTACAAAAAGATTCGAATGTCTAATTTCTAATAAAGTTTATATCAAGTTAATTGGAAACCTGTAACTCTAGATAAGTTAAATGGAACATAAACTATTCAATTTAGATTAAACTAAGAAGGCCACAACAGGGATTGTTTTGTTATAATTTCAATAATAGGGATTGACCTGAAATTTCTTATGGAAAAATAGGGGAAAGAGAAAGAGAACAGGCCTTTATGAGTTAGAGATGTAATTAAGCTATAGATTAAGTAAATTCAGAGTTTATGTCATTTGCTAAGACAAATGGACTAAATTGAATAAGAACTTGTAACTAAGAGACTAGACCAAAATTTTATAGAAAAATGTATTTGGTATTAATATATGAAATTTTAAAATTGTGTAACGACCCAAATATTTGTAGATTGGGAAATTATAAGTTTTTGGTGCTTAGTATAAATACATCGGAGGCACAAGTGAGTAAAAACTTGAGGTGTTTCCACTTGTTTGCTATGTGTTTTGAAAGTGTCAAACGTGATGATTTTATTGTGATATGTGCATATGTGATGAAATTGGATTATTCGTATATTATTTGTGTAAATTTGGAAATGCTTGACAATGTTATATGTGTGATGTGTAAATTCCCTGACTTATTTGTGAATCTGATGTGATTATATGCTTGGATATATTGTCTAATATCATCGGATATGACTTATCGTTTAATATGAATAGTTTCATTGATTAGATACATCGTTATCAGACAGATGCTCATATGATTTGATTTATCGTTATCAGACAAATGCCCATATGAAGTAATTTATTGTTATTAGACAGATGCTCATATGATTTAATTTGTCATTGTCGGACAGATGTTCATGTAATCCATATGGCAATCCAAGAAGGGGGTGAATTGGATTTCTTGTTAAAGTTAAAAACTTTTTGAAATATTTTTGGGGTTTTGAAAATCAAGACAATATATAAATCCAAAACACAACTACACAGAATTGAAATAAAAAGAGAGTGAGAGATAGAAGGTCAAAGCCTAATATTTGTAGTTGTTCGGCCCTCCTTGACCTATGTACACTCCTCTAGCTCACTAGAGAGTTTGAATCCACTAAATTTTCTTACTTCCGGGTGGAGGGAAACCATTTACAATCTCTTGTTTTTCAGGCTCACAAGAAAACCTTTCTACACCTTGTTTTTATTGGCCAAAACAAGAAAACCAAACTTCTTTGTTTTTCAAGGAACCAAAAAAAGCAAACATATTCTATCCTTAAGGTTTACAACCCAAACTTGATTACAAAATTATTTTTAGATGGAAAATAATATTCCTACATCAACTTAGAAAACAAATAGCAAGTCAACAGCTCAGATGACAAGTAAGAACCTAAGAACACAATGAAGGAGATAGTCAAAAATCAAAATGGCAAAGTTTGGGCACTCTCAAAAAAACTATTCTTATGTTACCTCATGACTGGGGACGTCTATATATAGAGGCTCTCATAAAACTAGCCATTGTAAATCCCAAAGTAACTATTATGAGAGAGTTGCAAAAAAGCCAAAATTATTGACTTCAGCCCGTACTACGTGCATACCACTGGTACTGCGTGCGTAATTCATCAGAGTTCTACACCCAACATTTTTCCTTCTGTGTGCATTGTATATATTCTAGTAGCCACTACTTGATATCAGGTAACAGCTACATACATAGACCTTTCTTCTGTGTGCACAAATCTTTAGTTCTGTGTGCGCTACAACAAGTTCTACATGTGTTGACGTGTCTCCAAATATCATGCCTTGATTTCTCACGTGCCGTTGTCAGAGAATATTCAAATTCAAATTCCCAAGGAGGGTCTTGGTTTTGTTAGTTAGTTCAGATCATCCTCGTCTACGCGCTTAGCATGCCCTGTTATGTGCATAAATCTCTGTGCTCTCCTGACATCATCGGAAACATTGTCAAAGAATATTCCCATTTGAAAATCTGAAACAATTCAATAGAATTTGGCTTTATCTCAGACTGTTGTCATCTTCGTCTACGTGCGTTCAGAATTGTTCTTCGTGAGTAGCACAATCTCCTCAAAGATGTCTTTTTTCTTTTCTACCCACTCACCACTGATGTAGAACGTCACCAGGCTTGTCTCATTACTTCTTTTTAGTTTGCCTTATGAACCCATCTACGTGCATAGACCAATGTTCTGCGTGCGTAGTATCAAATGGCCTTCAAACCAGTAGATGTCTCTTCTTTACTAGGTGCATTGGTCTTTATACAAAGCACACAGCATAAGTTTGGATCATTTTGCCTCCTGATATAATGTGTCTATGCACGTAGCACCTGTTTCACAAGCATTTATGTTCTTCTACTCGCAAAGCGTCAATTCTAGAAATTTCTAAATACTTCTTACATGTTCAACGTGCATAGGTCTTTATTCAAAGTGCTTAGATCATTCTTCAACGTGCTGAGAGGGTTGTAGAACGTGCATAGCTTAACTATTTCAAGTGTTTTGTCAAATCATTAAAATTCAGGAGTTCAGATGTTAACCAAAGCTGGTTCAACATTCTCCCCCTTTTTGATGATGAAAAAACATTGAAAGAGTTTGCACTCCCCCTCAATCAACGCTCCAGGTTTTAAATTACTTAAAGACAATTTGGATAAAAAATTTTATCAAGGTTGTTAAGCATTGTCATATTGTTAGTACACAATTTTTAATCAAATTATATCATATATCAGAACAGCAAATTATGTATCAGAGCAAGTAAATTTGTCAAATCAGAGCACATATTCATCAACAATACAATTCAACAACAAACTCTTGGCGCATTTTCTCCCCCTTTTTGTCGTAATCAAAGAAATAGAAATTTAGAAAGCATCAATGTCATTGATAGATCATACATACATATATCATATATAAACAGAAAAATATGAAAAATATATGAAGGATGTATGCATGAAATGTGGATTCAATGTGATAGAGGATCACTTAGTGGGTTTGGAAGGCTATGAATCTTGACCCTGTAGTTATTTCACCGAATTAGGAACAGCCTCTCAAATGGTTTGTCTGACCAAAATGATACAAAATAATAGGTCAAAAACTAATTCCTCGTCATCACCATCATCTGATAGTTTGATTACCTCAGGAATCAGAGGTAAGCTGGCTAATTTGGCTCTCTCTTGTTCTAACAGTTTTTCAAGCGCCCCGATTCATTTCTTATAGCTGGTTTAGGTGCCAAACTTGGTTGAGGTGGAGGACCTGATGGAGAAAAAGGAAACCCCTATTTTAAAAAGTCACTGGAATCAGAATCAGAGGATGATATGGATCCTTGAAAACCTTATCTACAAATTTTCGCATGAAGTATTCCTTCATTTTCTTCAACTGCTCGAGATCTTTATAAATACTCGATCACCTTTGAGAAGACGAAGAAGGTCATGATTTTTTCTATTCTAATTGTGGTTCAAGGGCCACAACAGTAGGAGTCTCAGTTGTAGGTATTTCCTCTTCCACTTGCATTTTAGTTTCAAGTCTTGCCTCTGCCACAGGCACCTCAGTTTCAACTCTTGCATCTGCCACTGGCACCTCAAATTCAACTCTTGCCTCTGCTACTAGCTCCTTAGACTCAGCTCTTGAATCTTTTGCCAGAGGTACCTCAGGTTCCATCGTTGTAGCTTTAAACATTTCTTCATCAGTAACTTTTTTTGGTTCAGCAATTGGATCCTCGACATGTGCTTTAGCTTGAGCCTCATCCACAGTTGGCTCATTTAGATCAATGGATTCATAGTTGCTCCCAGTTGAGTCTTCTTCGGGTTCTTCAACTACTTATGATGGTTCCTCGTAAATTCCAGATACATCAGTTGCAAGCTCAATGATTGTAGGAGATGGAGGATCATCATTGTCTTCAGACGTTATGGACTCCTCATTAAGTTCACCAACTAGATCTGTGTATAGTTGGAGGATTTCCCATTCTTGTTGGAGTGTCATCTCGTTTTCCTTTTCTTCATCAGTTTTCTCTGCTGAAGGCTCTTGAGGACTAGGAGTAGGCATTCGTGGTGACGGAGTGGTTGCCCTTTCAACTTTGAGACTCTCTAAGGTAGTGAAATTTTCTTGAAGCAAATTGATCACCGTTTCAAAATTTGCTCTAGTCTCTGCTTGAAATGCCTATGATGCTGCTTCGAATTCCTGAAAGTCATGTGTCAGTGCATCAATTTGACTAATTCTGGCAATGGGCTCCTCATCACTTTGTAATCCTTCGCTTATTTCTAGTTCAGGTTGAACTTAAGCCTCAGCTTATGTTTCAGTCTTCCTCTGCACTTTTCTTTTCTCTTCAGAGACTTTTATTACAAAACTCATCTCATCTGGCTTTGGTATTCTAAATTCATCTCTCTTGTGAAACATTTCATCTTCTTCTCTTATGTAAGACTAGAAAACATATCATCTTTCAACTGTTCTGTATAGTTTCATGTTCCTAAGAGATTCTTTTATGATTTTCCTCAATTCAATCACCTACCATGAGTCAAAGCCATCCAAATTTACCTTAAATAATCGAAAAATATGAGTGACATGACTCCCAAATGCCATGCTCTATTCTCACTGCCTATCTGGAGTCGCAAATGTAGAAAGATTGAAGTTCTTGACCTTGTCCAAAATCCAGTCGACAACCACCCAAGCAAAATTAACTTGTTCTCCTTTCATCAGCATTCACATGGTGATTTCTTCTGGGTTGGTGAAAGGAGATTGAGTGTGTGACTTCGGTTGAAGAACCTTGGTAAATGTTATATGGACCATCTTCCATTTCACTCCAAAGTCGTTTTGATCTAGCAACTTGACTTTTTATCTAGCTTCACAACTCCAAACTAATCAAACATGTATTCTCTGCTTTTGGTGGTGTCAACCACAATAGTATTCCCTTCCATATCAAAATATTCTTTGACACCCTTCTCACATTTTACTCTGACTCCAACTAGAGGTAATCTGAACAAATTATTGAGTAGCATTTCATCAATGACAAATTCAATGCCGTTAACTTTGTTTTGTACCCTAATCGTCTCATAATACAGAATGTCTTCAACATCCTCATTAACCAATTGTCGAGCATTGACGCAAAATTCATTAATCAACTATGGGCAGTATTTTGACGCTTCTATGCAGAAGTCCCTTAGCCCAAACCGACAAAATTTTTCCTTATTATCCAGACCTCCTTCTGGTAATCGTCGGCCTACACCTACAGATTTAGGCAAGTGCATTTATTGTCTATAGCTAGTGAATTTATGAATGCCGAGTGTCATATTCCAAAGAGACTATGATTACTAGCTACCCGCTCTTACCCTATTATCTAACAGACAAATAAAGTGATCTCAAATAGATAAAATAAATGAAAATCAATATAAGAACAAACACACATAGCCAAAAAGATAGAACAATCGATGGAAAGCATCACCCAGATGTTGAATCCCCCTAAAACAAACTAAGTGACAATGTCTGATTATTCAAACAGTTATTCAGGCAATTGGACTATAGAAATTCCTATGATATATTAATGTCTCTCTTGATTTAGCTAACATCTAACGACTAGGTTCATTAGCTAGAATATCTTCTTAATTAAAACACCTATCATTGCTTTATTGATCTAAGAATTTCACTATTAGGTTTGACCCTAATCCGAAGGATTTATGTTGACCTATCTCTAGGTTTGCATGCAACTTCTCTCAATTATGAATGATCTATTATGCAGAAAATCTCTCGATTACTTATGCATGAATCAGTAATGGAATCAAAAGGCTAGCAACAATCAATTCAACAATTGAACAATAAAAATCATAATTGAGTCTCAATCCCATAAATAAACTGAATGAATAACAAAACCCAACAATCATATAGATAATCTAAGGTTCATCACATCTAGATGTGCAAAGTGTTTAGTTCATAATTGTAGAGAGATAAACAACAAGATCAAAAGGAAATCTAGAGAGAGAAGAAAAACCCATGACGAATCCTTCAATCATTGGCGTGTTCCTGTTGGAATTCGCGGCTAAAATATGACATTCATATACATACATGGCAGCGGATATAACAAAAATTTAATGCCTTGAATTCCCCCAAGGACCGATGCATATCAACATATATAATTAAGGTTGAAAGATTTACCTTTCACCAAGGCTCGACCGATCGGTTGTATGAAACGTTTGTGTAGCTCTTTGCACCAAGAAACCGAATCACCTTTGTTGAATCATGTTGCTT
>CAODLS012527263.1:0-14270 GCA_948243855.1 Flueggea neowawraea
TAAATTCTTATTGCATCTGGATGAGATGAACCCTAGGATGAACTATTGATTGGGCTTTGTTATTTCGTTGCTTGATTCATAAATTGAGACTTGCCTATGATGTTTATTGTTATTATTGAATTGATTCTACCGGTGTGTTGATTCGATAATTGTTTGAATGCATGGGAATCGAGAGACTTGTCATGTGTTTAGAATCACTCATAGGTGAGAGCAGTTGCACGCAAACCTAGAGATAGGTTGATGTAAATCTTTCGGATTAAGGTCAAACTTAATATAGGAATTCACAAATCATAGTTAATGCGACGTGGGGGTTTTAATTAGGAAGAGATTCTGATTAATCAACTTGATGTTAGATGTTAGTTAACTCGAGAGAGAGGCTGACGTATATTAGGAATTCTTACAGTCCAATTGCATAGGTAAGTTCTAGGGGGATTCATCATCCGGATGCCACGTTCATCTTGATTGTTTAGTTTTATTCTCTCCGTGTTGTCTTTTAGTGTGTTGCTGTGTCTTTATTTTATTTCGCGTTTAATTACATACCCATTTAATTCGTAGGTTAGATAATAGAAAAACGGTGATTACTAGAACTCTTAGTCTATGTGGGATACGACACTCGGTACTCAAGGGTCTACTTGCTATAGACGATAGATGCATTTGCCTTAGTCTTTTAGGGATAAAACCCGGAACACCACACTTCAATTATTTAAATGAGGACCACATTCGCACATTTAAAAATTAATTATTTCAAAAACTAATTTCCAGAAATAATTATTGGCAGAAAGTACATTTTTCACAAATTTTAAATAATTTTTTACACTCAAAAATTGAGAAAAATAGTTATGGAACTCGAAAAATTATGAAAAATATACCAAAAATTTCAGTAAAATCCAAATTTTAATTCTGTGAAAAACTTGACAAAATTTGGTGGTCAGGACAAGTATCAAGTGTCGACAAGCGCCAAGGGGATGCTCAACTCACCTTCACGTGCAGCCAAAGAGAGACACGTGCATCTCACGCACCTCCATGCTCCGTCATGCGCGGCTTTTCAAATATCGCCACCTGTCATCGTGGTACGCTGCCATGTTCTGCCATCTCGCCACGTTGTGTGCCATGACCGGTGGTAGTGATGACATGTCGAACACGTCATCAAGCCACGTGGCTCATGGTGTGGTATTCTTGGTGGCTTGTTTTGTCGCGTGGTGTGCAGCAGTTGGTCCATGTTTCGTCGGTCAACGTCAAATGGTCAGCGTTGACTATCATCTTTGCCATATGTCGCGATTTGAGTGGTTCGCGTGGTTTTCTTCAGCCAATCAGAAATCGCCACATCGCCTTATTGGATCAGATGAAAAAATTCATCTGAAAGCTTTTCACTCAGTATTTTTCGATCGGGTTTTTGTCATTTTGACAATTTTTTTGATGGAATTTTGCAACGAAATTTTAGCATTTTACGTTTTTGAGGTCGTAATCTCAAATCTTTTGTCAGAATTTTCAAATTCTAACTTTCAGTTTTTGGCTCGCAACAGACTCGAACCAAAAACGACATTCGGGATAGAAAGTCGAATGCCATAAAATCACAGTAGACTATGTAGACAGAGACCAACAATATTTTTGAAACATATTAAAAAAAGTGTTGGCTCTGATACCAATGAAGGAATCAAATATCGTTTTAACTAATAAATAGTATAATAAATGGGTTCGAGTTACCTACCTCGATTCCGGTTGAATTGTAGTAGTGTATAACGGCTATATGATCGTGTTTTGATGTTGGTCTATAGAGCAAACTACAGTCAAATAGCCAACGAGAGTGCTCGTCTGTTTCGCAATTTAGATGTCACGTGAATCGACTTCTTCATACTACCGAAGCATGGTGGTGGGAGAGAATAGAGAGAAAGATGGAGAAAAGAAGGAGGAAGGATGGTGGAGGGAAGAAAATGTTCTTCCTCCCTCCCTTTTCCCTCCTTTTCTTCTCTTCTTTTCTTTTCTTTTTTCTTCTCTCTCTCTCTCTCTCTCTCTCTCATCACTTATTTATAATAGCCCTACATAGGCTTTAGGGCCTAATGGACACATAGGTCTTGTGGACCTAATTCAATTGGGCCCGCCACAGGGTTTCGACTCACTCGTCATAGGCAGACAACCTTTTCCAACAAATTTTAAATTGAGGTTTTTTTAAATATTTGAGTTCCTAGATTTTAATATTGAGTTATATTATATTTTATTACAACTAAACCTACATGACTTAAAATTTTGTATGTTTTGATAAGTACGTGACTTAGAACTTAATGTTAATCAAATTACGTACCTAAATTTGAATATGATCATGTTAAATTTATCAAAAAAGTACAACCAGACAAATATAATGATATAAATGTTTGTGGTCACAATTTATGTCACAATTGGTATTTTATTAGTAACTCTATTTGTTACACAAATCAGTATTTATTAATTAATTAATTGGAAAAAACATTGAGAAAAAGAAAAGAGAAGACGAAATCTAAAAGCATTGAGATATTTTTTATAATATTATTTTAAATATTTATTTTAATCTTATTTATTTTTGCATACTAATTTTTTATATACAAAAAATGGAAAGAAATATTCAATTTATCAAATAAAAAATTATATACATACATATATATATATATATATATTCCTAATCAAAGAACCTAATATCCTAATTTTAGTATCATAAATTTAGACAAGTTGTCGGTTCGCGAACCGTTAATAAGAGATGAGAGAGAGAGAAAAGAGAAGAAAAAAGAAAAGAAAAGAAGAGAAGAAAAGGAGAGCCTAATGGACACATAGGCCTTGTGGACCTAATTCAATTGGGTCTGCCACAGGATTTCGACTCACTCGTCATAGGCAGACAACCTTTTTCAACAAATTTTAAATTGAGGTTTTTTTAAATATTAGAGTTCCTAGATTTTAATATTGAGTTATATTATATTTTATTACTACTAAACCTACATGACTTAAAATTTTGTATGTTTTGATAAGTACGTGACTTAGAACTTAATGTTAATCAAATTACGTACCTAAATTTGAATATGATCATGTTAAATTTATCAAAAAATTACAACCACACAAATATAATGATATAAATGTTTGTGGTCACAATTTATGTCACAATTGGTATTTTATTAGTAACTCTATTTGTTACACAAATCAGTATTAATTAATTAATTGGAAAAAACATTGAGAAAAAAAAAAAGGAGAAGACGAAATCTAAAAGCATTGAGATATTTTTTATAATATTATTTTAAATATTTATTTTAATCTTATTTATTTTTGCATACTAATTTGTTATATACAAAAAATGGAAAGAAATATTCAATTTATCAAATAAAAAATTATATATATATATATATATATATATATATATATTCCTAATCAAAGAACCTAATATCCTAATTTTAGTATCATAAATTTAGACAAGTTGTCGGTTCGCGAACCGCTGGAATTATACAAAAAAAAAAGCTAATTTTATACTGCCTCTTTTTGCTATTTTTTTCTCTTTATATTTTTTCGTTTTTTTTTTGTTTTTTGGTCGTTTTACTTCACATAACTATTCTTAATTTCACTATTTTTTTATTTTTTAATCTTAAATAATCAAACTTTCAAATGAACATTCCTGAGAGATATATATTAATATAAAATTAATGGTGGATAAATATCTAGTTAGTTAACTGAACTATTACTAATTTGCATTTTTGGTGATTTATTTACTTTTATGACTTCATTTTGATTAAAAACTACTAAATCATAAAGTGACTATCGAATGAAGTGTGAGTTGGATAGGAATTGAGATAAATTATATACTCATTTGACAACTATAATATGTAATATTTTTTATAAAGTATATATTATTTTTTATATTTTATGTATTTTAATTTATTTTTATAATAATTAATAATAATTATATAGTAAAAAAATAAAAAATATATTTTTAAATAAAATATTAAATATATAAAATATTAAATCATGAATTTATCAAATGAGTTCATATTTTTAATTTTTTTTACGATTATTTTATCACTAATGATTATAAAATTTATCAAATATTTTATTTGTATTAATTTAATAGATATTAATTAATTTTTATAAAAATTAAAAAATAATAATTTTAATAGTTAAAATTATTTAATTTTATATAATTTTTTATTTATGTTATTTAATTAATTATATTTATAATTAATAAATTAATTTTAAAAAAATAAATGATAATAAATTTATATTAAAAATAAATATAATAAAAATATATATTCATATTTTAAAACATTTAAAATAAAATTTGTCTTTATTAAATTACGACGAAAAGAGTATATTATATCTTCTGCCTCGTTAAACAAGTGTTGTAAAAATAGAGCAGGACGTACGTCAGAAACCAGATTTGCTCTGATGTGGAGTGGGTCTTCTTGGGAAGGTAATGATTTTCTGACTTGTGAAGATAAACTCGAATCGGCAAAAAGAAAAAAGGTCTTGGGTCGGGCTGTAGGCACGGCACAATGGAGGTAATGACCATAAACAGAAGAATCTGAAACATAGCAATTAATTCAGACAGGTTTCAATTACAGGCTTCTATCTTTCCAGATTATCCCTTAGTTTCTTCCTGTTCTTTTAACTCCAATCTGAACTGTATCTTGCTTCGTTAAAAGAGCTATAAAATAGGAAACAATAATCGGAGTTTTTTTTTACTGGATAATCGTAGTATTAAAGGAAATTTAATTACATTAGAAATCAAATCAAAATCAATTTGTCAATACAAAATCTCGACTGAAACTTCCATATCAATGTCTGAATCAGTATCAAATATTTTAAAATCCTTCCCAAATTATAAATGAGTAAAATCTTCAAAAATATATTCATGATTAACATCAATTCTAGGAAAAGAAAATTACACGCATGAAACCCTTTTGAAACCTTGATATGGAAAAAAAATTCCATTTCTAAACAGTATCTAAATAATTGAAATTAGAGGAATTACAAAAAGGAAACCCAAGTCATATCTATTAGTTGGAGTTAGTTTCATTGAAGTTGCAATACAGTTTCATAAAGATGTTGCATACTTTATGCATAATTCTATGTATCAAATTTCAAAATGTACTTTTATAGTTTAGTTTCAGAGGAATTTCACATGGGTTTTACCCAAGTTTCGTTAACATTACGCATAACATTTTATTCAAAAAAGGTGAAATATTGAATGTGTCAAAATTACATTGAATTACACGGGATTTATCATTTGTCATACCACTATTATAACCGGTGGCGGAGGAAAGTGGGGTAGTCCAACCTCACCGGCCCACTCCATTGGATTGAAGATAAAAGAGAAACTCCGATCGGTGTTCATTATTGCTTACCTGTCACTGTATTTTGTCTGTCGGCTATTATTCCGTCGCAGTCCCCACCTCCGCCAAATCTCGAGTCCACCACTGATTATAACATATGTAGAATATACAAGGTTTTTGCAGCTACTTTGGAACGTCATTGAAGAAACATTAATTTGCACGAATACAAAAGAATTCAAATGCCAGGACTATATATTATGGTACATGCAACTCATATGAAACCACACTGATACGAAAACACGACAAGTCAGCAACTCTAATTGGTGTTTCATCCACTTTTCCCTTAGCTAGAACTTCCATACTCACCTTGATATTAACTTTGGTTGAAAAATGATCTTGCAGTTTTACCTGAAATCCCATCCTTGAAAAGGAAATGACAAACAAAAAAATTACATTTATTGGTTTGCATAGAATCCAGCAAAAAATTTGGATATATTAAATATGTACATGAAACCGAAACAAAACCCAATGAAACCATAGCAATTAGCATACATACATTCAATACTAAAAACAAACCCATGCTCAAAAGTAGTCTTAAGTAATGCATATGAAATTAGTAGGAGTTGTTTCCCCTAATTTGTAAAACCATATTTCCGGTGTTTATGGCTTCTATGATGGGATTGGATTTTGTCTACACTGGATAATTATTTCTATGTATTGTAGAGAAAATTGTATACAATTTGAATTTGGTGTGTTTTTATAATTTTTTGAATAATTTTTTCTTACAACCGAATGATTGTAGGAGTTTTTATAACCTTTTTATTAAAGAACAATATTTTTTTATTAGAATTTATAAATCTTGTTTATATGTACTTAACTCATACTTTTTTATATCATTTTATTTGCTCCCACCAAAATAAACTTTTGAATATTTAGCATTGGCCGCTGGAGTTAACTCCTGTTTCAATAAACAACAAATCCATTAGTTAGATTCAATCTTTGGATTCTACTTTAAATTTGTGTAATCTACTTGTTTTCAATCCTCCAAATCAAATTTTCAATCCAAGTCAATATGTAGTAGTCTCTTGCACATATCCTTGACATATGTAATCTCTAACCTAGTAACACCAAGAACAACGAGAGGATTCACTACTAGTGATTCAAACATTATTCAACTCCAACTTTAGCTATTTAAAAAGTTGTGTAAACGCCAAAAACATTGGCAAGGATATTATATTATTATATATATATGAGCGTGCGTGTGTGTGTGTGTGTGTGATATACATTGATATTTATTTTTTCTCTCAGTTTTGTTTGTTGATATATAGTTACTCTCGATTTGCAAAGTCAAGGAAAATCACCACGAAAGTAAGTGTCCAGTGTTGTTTTTTTTTTTGACAAAGAAGGATCCAGTGTTGTTAGTTGCTAAGTAATTGCGGCATTTAATTATTTATTATTTTTCTTCTCTTATTCATTATCACAGGCTGGTTAGTTATGTTGCTCCATTTCTGGCATTGCTATAATTCCAATGGCAACAACCATTACCCTTTTGAGGGTTGTCTTTTCAATTTTTTGGTGAGGAAGCTTGGACATGATCATGATAATTATTAGGTCAAAACGTTTATCCAATTAATTTGGACGTCAGAACTCTTACATTGAACATGAAAATTTTGAATATAAGGCTACGATTACTCGGTTTCTTCAGTGATTTTACTCTGATTTGTGAGAAAAGAAGCTTATAATTAACTAATGCATGTTACAAGCGTCCAAATCCATTAACTAAACTCATTATATGCAAAGTTTATAATGAGATTCATATAAAATAGCCTTGAAGGAAGAGTGGTAGAGTATGTGGCCTGGATTCAAAGAATTTCTTGAAATTCAAACAAATATTTATTTGTAAAGTCAACAACAATGGATCTTCTTACCCTGTTGTTGAGTTAAATGACTTCTTGTCATTGAAATCCTGAAGTCTTGAGCATAATACTAGACTTATGCATTAAAGAGTTTGTCTCTCACATGTTTGTAGGCGGACATAAAGCTGAGAGTTTCTCAATTTCTTCAATTAGGATGCTTCAATTAGTGCTGAATTACTTCTTTATAAAGTTTTGTTTTGTCCATAAAAGTTTGCCACCAAGAAAACCATCTCCCTCCCATATACGTCACATGTTAAAATCAACAAGTTGAAATCATTTTCTCCAAGGTATGTCCCTCTTTGCAAAACGACATCTCATTCCTCATGACACGCTAATTGAACACCAAAAGTGGGTTTAAATTTATGTCAAAATTGAAATTGAGGGGCTTGGAAGGTTACAAACTCAGTCGAGGGACTCAATAGGCTTTCCATCCTAAATTGAGGGGGCAAGTAACATATTTTGCCTTAAGTAAACTAATGCATAAAACATTTACCAATTCATATAACAATTTCAAAGGTAATGAATAATTAATTGAAAAAAACAAAATTATTAAAAAAGATAGATGGAGAAACTTTTGTGTCAATTTATCAATGGATTTACAGTTTAATGTATTGGAGTCAACTTCAGTATTAAAAAATTATGAATTTGATTTTTAACGAAAACAAATAAAATGATTTATTTAAAAATACTTGTTGTAATTCTTGGTAATGGGGATTTGGGACTCAAGAACCCTAGCTCTGTTCTAATTCTTCCAAATCTATGGAACAAAGGCAAAGCCAATTATTCAATGTGTTTATTGGCAAGTAGAGGCAGTCACATCACATTTGATGAAATGTAAGTTGTAGTGAAGGCAAGTGGTGCACATTTTGATGGCATTGATAGAGACGCAATTGAAGGTCATAAAAAGGAAAAAATGTTAGATCGAAACGACAAGTGAGAAATTATTTGAATCTATGACCATTATCATTCTCACATCAAATATCATTTCCTTCCTCTCAAGAAAAAAGCAGCCAAAAAATGGGGTCGTCTTCCTAATCACTATCATGCTATGTGCGGGTAAAAGGTGAAATTAAAACTATTTTTCTTTTCTTCTCTTGCTTTAATTTCCCACTTTAAATTGTATAATCTTCTGTTTAATTGCAGAAATATGAACCTCAAATAATTATTTGAAATTTACGCAAATGGTATTTGAATCTCTTTTTGGCAGATTTACGTAGCTATTCCTTACACTTTTTTGAGAATTAAAGATTCTCAATATCTATAATTTTTAAGATTTTCTATAATATTTTATACTCTCTTCGTTCCAATTTGATATACACTAACTTCTTTTCACAGGAATTAAGAAATAATATTTTTAATAGTTAAAATCATTTAATTCTATAAATTTTTTTATTTATGTCATTTGACTAATTGTATTTGTAATTAATGAATTAGTTAGAAGAAAGATTAAATAACGGCAAACTTATAATTTTGTTAATAATAAAAGCAACAAAAAATATGTGCATATATTTTGGTACATTCAAAATAAAAATTATATCTATCAAATTGGGATGGAAGGAGTACATAATTGTGCATCATTTTTTTTCCTAAACTATCTTTTATGATCCAGAGGAATAAAATTATTATGAACACAACTTATAAAAATTAAGAAAATATTATTTGAAGAAAATAGTTGGAATTTTTTTATGGAATTGCTTCGGAAACTCTAAAAAGGCATATCACATGTAAGTGCAAATTAATTTACAATAGATGTAAAAGCATTACCTTTTTTTATTATGAACAAAGTGAGATAGCATTGGTTAGGCCATTAAACTCAATACAGTATTACTCAAGTCTTATAAAAGTTTAGTGAAAAAAACATAGAGAAGTGATCAAGCAGACATACAGAATTTGAATAGTTGGTATCTAATTTTCCGCCTTCAATAGTATAAATAAGATCAACACACTTTACTTTTTTTAAGTCGGTGAATCTTACTTCACTTTACTCTCAACAAGACCATGGACTTTTATAATGTTGGAGGAAAACAACTTTTATAATTCTTCATGACCTCAACAAGAGTTTTAGGGTCCTGAAGAATTCCACACCACTCGAATTTGGATTTATCATCATATTTTGTATAGTCTACAAATGGGGCCAAAAGAGTTTGGTTGTATTAAAATGTTAATCAATTGTGTTGACACAATTGAAGTTTGGCATTACAATACAACACAAGGTTCAAGGGGCGAAGTAAGGAAATTGGGTCACGAGAGACGATGTGGAGTAAAATTGGGGAACTCTAGAAATTGACTTTATTGGCTTTGATTTCTTCGTCTGTTTGATCAGGCTTTGATAATGATGCTTCAGCTACAGCTACTGCTAAGTACTATTATTGTTGTTATTAGTAGCTAATTAATCAATCTTCATTAATTACTGAATCATTACATTTATAGTAATGCATTTGACCCTCTCATTCTCATCAAGAACCCAAGTCAAATCCCTCCACCTGCCTTGTGTATTAAGTTATAATCATGAAATCTACGTACAAACATTAAATTAAGATGATACTCATGCATGCAATACAAGATTACGACTTGTACTATTTGTCTGCCTATATATATGTTGGTCATTTAATACAAGTACAGAAATTAATTAAACCAAAAATAGCGATACTCGTTGATAAAAGTCGATTCCATTTTGTCTAATTAAGAAATTTGCAATTAGTAATTCCTTATGTCTATGATGAATCAATTAATTGGTATGTCTGTTTAGATAGGATGGTTGTGAAAATATGTATGTAATTAAAAGTTAAGAAAAATAAGCACAAAAATTTGTAGAATTAAAAAAGTAACTAACAGACTAAGCTTACGTCTTGTTTGGTATGGGAAAAGTAGGGGAAGAGAATTTAATTACTGGAAAAGTTATTTTTCTATGCATATTTGTTAACCATTTTCTTGGTTACTTTCCTAGATATAAGAGGAGTTAATTCTCCTACAAAGATGTTACTTACCAAGGAAAAAAGACTATTTAGTCCTCACTTTATTCTTCTTTCTTTATGTTCTCATGTATTATGTTTTTACCCAATAAACAGAATTATATTATCATCACACTTCATAAAAATATATTTTTATATCAAACATACAAAATTAATACTTTTTAAATAATATACTTTATGAATAATAGACTTTCTAAATAATTAACTTCTTAAAAATTTCACAAATTTAACCAAATGATACATTATTGATAATAGAATCAACTTTACTTTAAAAAGTGTGATTCAATTCTCGAAAGTAAATAATTTGACCTATCAAAAGAAGTAATTTTTTTACATTAAAATAAAACAAACTAATTGATAGTTTATATATATAATTTTTAAAAAACAAAATAACCACAAGCGTGTGATTAAAACTCATATTCTAATGCATGACTTCTAGTATTTCAATGTATTTACTATGAGTATTTCATGGGTAATTCATGCTATTCGAATGAATTGATAGATAATTTACTAAAATGAAATCTAAACAAAAATTAGGGTTTGATGTATGTTAAAGTGTTTAAAGCAGTTGATCAATTCCATGGCTTTAAAATAGTTTTTAATGTAAGCTATGATATCACATATCGGCACGACCTTTGATGAAGATTTAGGTGAAAGTTACACTTCGGCATTGTCAATAATCATGCAATAAATTTAGTTAATAAGCAATATTAAAAATGAGATTATTGTCAGGATTAATAAATAATTATATATTAATATGCAGATGATGGTGCTAATCGCCACCAAAGATGTGTTGCCTTTATCTCACATCATACCTTGCTTATCATCAACCTGTTTGGCCCTAATTATATTTAATTAAAGTTGAAACCATCACACCGTTTTAGGGTTAATGATATAATCAAAAGACAAATTATCATTGATTCATTTAAAAAGAAAATTTATCATGATCATCATTGGATTGAATATTAAAATCCGTATAATTAAGTGATTGGTTATTAGGGTAATTAAGGAAAATGATCATATAATTATTGACAACTAATATATTTTACAATCACATCATTGTGTATCTATGTACGATAATAAACATAATATTTGTGTAAATAGACCATATATTCATCACTAAATGCTATAGTGGAGTGAAAAAATTTGGGGCTGTTTAGTTAAAAAAAATATTGTTTTTTAAAAACTAGAAAATAAAAATAAAAAAATAAAAACTTTATTCATGAGAAATTAAAAATTTTCATTATTTTCTATTTTATTTCAAAAAATAAAAAAATAAAAAAATAAAAAAATTATTTTTTCAACTAAACATAATTAATTTTCTCTATTAATTAAATGTCCAGAGTTTGAGCATTGAATATAACAATAAAAAATACATAACGCATCCTTTATAAAGGGAAGGGAAAGAGGAAGTAAACTAAAAGAGTGACATAGATTATTGATAGTCTTTTTTTTTATTTTGTTTTAGGTAAAAAAAAAAAACAAAATATCTATTACTATCAACGACATTGTTCTCATATCAACAAAAATAAGATTATAAAGTTGAAGTGTCTTTTTTATTTCTTTTGATTTTTTTTTTCCTTTTATTTGATTGTGGTACCAAAGTTGAAACAAATTGGTCAAATCTGAAAGTAATTAGTGAAATTAGGCTAACCAATTTATTATAAATATATTCTCAAAGAGTGGACTTTATTCAAAATGCTAATTCAATTTCATTAAAAAATTAAGTGGTTCATCAGTTTGATTAAAAGAGTAATGTTAAGAACACTCTCTCTCTTTTATTTGTCACTTTTTTTATGAGAGAGAAATATAGAGAGGGAAGAAAGAAAAAAAAAAGAAAATAAATCATTTATTAAGTAAAAAAATGAGAGGAAAAAAATAAAAAATGATGAAATAAATTCAAAAAATAACCAATAGAAGAGAGAATGTCCTAAGATATTGTTGTACGAGAGTGTTTTTAATATTTCTCCCGATTGAAATTGTTTTAGAGTATAGAATGAAAGTTCGGTTGCTCAATGCAATGCAGTAATTTAATTAAATAGAAATATTAAGTTAATTTTCATTACTTATATATCACGTTTTAATTTCAAATCTCATCGAAAGCTACTATCGAAAAAGTTATCAATGAATGAGTTTTTTTTGGGAGTCAACAAGACATGAATAGTAGAGATATAAATGAAGATGGGTTTTGACCGATCCAACGACTGGCCATCGACTGAAGAAGACGAATGACTTGTTCAGTGGGTGAGCCGTCCTTAGCTCTATTTTACATGTGAGGTTGGTGAAAGGCACTATCAATCTTTCATCTCCACCTTCTTCTTTCCCCCTCTCTACTCTCCCCTAAATATATTAACTTCACCACCAGTCAAAAAAAAATAATCATATGGTTTTTTTACGGTTATATTTTTAATTATTGACTTATAAATAACTACAGAGTTCTGTATTTTTTCAGTGTATAATCTATTCTTACCATCTATTTCTGCGATTTATTTCCAATTCGAATGACATCCGGTGCATTAGTATTCGAAGAATATGCATGAAATAGGAGTTGTGTGGTGGAGGAAGAGTCAGAGGGTTGTGTTGTGTTGATTTGATGAAAGAATGGTCATTTTAATAGTATGAGCTGTAAACATTATTACTACTGGTAGACTTCAAGAAAAGTACAGCCCTGTCTTTATTATAGCCTAAACTAATTAATTAAAGAAAGAATCTTTCAAGGAAACCTAAAAAATAAAATAAAATAACCCCACATATATGCGTCTATTATATATTCCTCAGATTCACACCATCACTTAATTCAGTTTCACTTAACTACCGCTTTCTTTCATTTTTTTTCACTCTCCTGTGTGAGCTTCAGTGCTTGGTGGGTTTTCAAAAATTTCCTTTCTTTTTAAGTGAGTGTTGGTGTTACTTGAAACCTAGTAGGTGGTAGCAAAAATGGTGGCAAAGAAGCCCAGAATTGTGATTATTGGAGCTGGAGTGGCAGGCTTAACAGCCGCAAATAAGCTCTACACAAGCACAAACTCTAGAGACTTGTTTGAGCTTTGTGTTGTGGAAGGAGGGTCCAGAATTGGTGGCAGAATAAACACTTCTGAATTTGGTGGTGACAGGATAGAGATGGGAGCAACGTGGATCCATGGCATTGGAAGCAGCCCAATTCACAAAATTGCTCAAGAAATCCATGCATTAGAATCTAACCAGCCATGGGAGTGTATGGATGGGTTTCTTGATGACCCCAAGACTCTTGCTGAAGGAGGGTTTGAGGTAAACCCTACCATTGTTGACTCCATTTCCACAGTTTTCAAGAACCTCATGGACTTTGCTCAGGGCAAACCAAGCAAAGATGGAGATTTTGGGTTCCACAGTCTTGCTGCTATGGCTTCCAATGGTGGTGGTAAGATTAGTGTTAGTGGGTTTCTTAGAAGTGGGCTTGATGCATATTGGGAAGCAGTGAAAGATAAAGAAGAAGAGGTTGAAGATTGTGAAAATTGGAGTAGAAAGTTGCTTGAAGAAGCAATCTTTGCAATGCATGAGAACATTCATAGGACATATACATCTGCTGGTGATCTAATGACTTTAGATTTTGAGGCAGAGAGTGAATACAGAATGTTTCCTGGTGAAGAAATCACCATTGCAAAAGGTTACTTGAGCATAATTGAGTCACTCGCTTCTGTTCTGCCTCCTGATATAATCCAATTAGGCAAGAAGGTTCAAAGAATCGAGTGGCAACCTGAAGAAAGCCACCAATCAATGCAAAATGGTTATGTGAATAGGCCTGTGAAGCTACATTTCTGTGAAGGGTCCGTTATGGTAGCTGATCATGTTATAGTGACAGTGTCACTTGGAGTACTTAAAGCTGGAATTAGACAAGATTCAGGTATGTTCAACCCTCCTTTACCATCTTTCAAGACAGAAGCCATATCAAGATTAGGTTTTGGCGTTGTTAACAAGTTGTTTCTACAATTAAGTGATGATGAGGTTGGGAGAGACAACACCAAGAAGTTCCCATCCTTGCAATTAGCTTTTCAACCACAAGGTGAACTGAGACATGAAAAGATACCATGGTGGATAAGAAAAACAGCCTCCATATGTCCAATTTA